>ML820453.1:30849-68603 GCA_009831015.1 Picea engelmannii | reverse complement strand
ATTGCATGCAAAACCCTGCACCTAACTAACTGAGATAATGACAACTCCATACATAGCTGACATCGAGACAATTCAATTCAAAGCTGACAAAAATGGAACACGAAAATAAATGCAGAGAGCTCCATCCAAGGTAAATCATTGATGGAACGTTGAAATTCCATAAACTGGAGTTTGAAGATCTCACTGCAAGTAAACCAGTCTCTGCCTGATGAGCCGTTCAATTCACGTTAATTTTCTAAATTCCCAACTGGGTCAATCCCATCCCATTCATGTCAACCGATTCTGTCTGGACAAGAAAATAAAACACACATCAATTCATGAGCCCCACCCAAAGCCACATAACGCCAATCGCTTCAATACAAGATTTATTTTCCAATGAATGCAAATTAGCGTTCAAGGTACGACCAACTCTTCATGTTCACACATTCACAGCAATTCAAACCGAAACACCCAAACAACACACCACTAGAACCACACAGAAGAAACATCCAACTGCTAGACGACCAACCGAAATCGAAGGGTAAAACTCTCAGAAGGTGGCAGGCAATGCACAGACATTAACATAAACATAAATATAAGCATAAACATAAACAGGGTCCGTACCAACCGAAGAAGGAAACCGAAAACGCCCAACAACTCTGAGAAGAAAACGCTGCTCTCAGAAAAAGGGCGTTGGAGATGGAGCTGATGTAAAAGAGCTTCTGTCTGCTGAAATCCTGCGGGGGTCTTTATAAGTCACGTCCTCGGATACACGGAACAGTGGGATAAGATCTAAACAAAGTCAACCCTCCGCTTCGATCCTGCGGGCTCTCGCCGCCTACCCAGGACGATTGAACGTTCTGTTGGCTGCATTTGGACGAGATACCGTCTACATACGTTGAGGTGCCCTGCTCAACGCGTGTGAATGAATAGTATGTGTGTTGTATTCACGTCGTCAAATTTTGATTTAAATTCGTTATCGGGTACATATACTGTGACTGAACTATAAGCAACGCCAGCAAAGTCATGCAACCCCTAAATTTTCTCTAGTTACACCACGAATAGTTCAGAGATTAAATGCTCCTGCATCCCTGTTTTTTCACCCACACAAGTGGCCACTATAGTAAATTAAAAAAATTACATTTAGACAAAGCATATGTATTTTATTAAGCAATAATGTCCTAGAATAGAATATTCTCTTGGAAGAAGCAAAAAAAAACACTACACAAATTAAAATAAATTAATTTATGTTTCCTAAATTGATAAGAGTCTTAGTTCTTTACACGGAAGCACATACGTAGATTCTTAGGTATCTATGGAACCATGAAAGGGCGGAGCCATCATTGACGGGATGAATTTCTTTATTTTGTCAGAAAAAAATAAAGCATGGCATGAACTTCTCCCGCATCATTCTTTTCATACTAAGGCCAATTGACTCCTTTTATTAGACAAATTCCACTTATAATGTATTCAGTGTAATTCATAATGCCACGTAAGCGTGGTAAGCTTTTGCTATTCATGGTAGAAGTATTAGTATTTTTTTAATTAGGGCAAATATCAACGATGCAATCATTATAATTTGTTTTATCAAGAAACATATTCTTTATTATGGGTTGTCTTTTTATACACGGAATCTCTAATAATAATATTTTCAAAATTATTTGAAAAATTCCCTCATAGTGTGACGTAACGTAATCTCCGATGTAAAATTTAAAGAAAACATTATCTTGTTGCAGACCAACCTTATTAACATTTAATTTAATTAGATGTTTATTCTTTAAATTTCAATATAATATAAGTGTGGGTGTAATTTTATTTCAATTTTATGTATTTTCTGTATCGAAGTAATAATTTTTACTTATTATGTAGTAATAATAATGATATTGTTAAGTTTTGTTGCAAGTCAATATTATTAATATTTAATTTCATTAGATGTTTATTTTTCAAATCTCAATATAAGTGACCCATTATCAATTAAGAGTGGGTAATTTTGACTTCTTGTATATTAATAATAATGATATTGTTAAGTTTTGTTGTTGCAGGTTAATATTATTAATATTTAATTTCATTAGATGCTTATCTTTCAAATCTCAATATAAGTGACTCATGGTCAATTCAGAGTGGGTGTAATTTTTTTTCAATTTTATGTATTTTTTGTCATTGTGTGTAGTAATAATAATGATATTGTTAAGTTTTGTTGTTGTATGCCAATATTGTTAACATTTGATTTCATTAGATGCTTATTTTTCAAATCTAGGGAAGTAATAATTTTGACTTATTATGTAGTAATAATAATGATAGTGTTAAGTTTTGTTGTTGCAGGCCAACCTTATTAACATTTAATTTCATTAAATGCTTATTTTTAAAATTTCAATATAAGTGACCATCATCAATTAAAAGTTGGTGTACATTTTTTTTTTTAATTTTATATATTGTAAGGAATTAATAATTTTGACTTCTTGTGTAGTAATAATAATGATATTGTTAAGTTTTGTTTTATATAAATGATGGAATAATGTCTTTTATAATTTGATCTCAATGAGTTTTATTTTGGAAATGATATATATTTCTAATGAAATTAAGAAGATTATAATATCTCCAAACTTAGATTTAATCAATTTCTTAATAATTCTTCTGAAAAGGGAAATTAGAAGGAGATATAGTAAATAGATCCTACATAATCTTGTTTGATGTAGATTAAAGATTTTTAGTACCTTTAATTTTCAATTTTTTTTATAATTTTTGAAAATACCATTTGTATTCCTGCATATCAGATAGAGAAAGATTCACACCAAATGCTTCAAAGGCCCAAATAATAAACAAGATAGAGAAAGATTCATAGCAAATGCCTAAATAATAAACAATATCATTATCTCCAATGTGCCTACTACATTTTGATTATCTCTAATGTGCCTACTATGTTCTGATTGATATGTAATTGAAGGGCTTTAAATTGATGTTGAAATGTGACAAATGCCAAAGACAAATGGGTGAATCGCCTTCATGTAGTGTGGTCTTACAAAATCTCCTTAGAGATGAGAATATGTTATTGGTAGCAACTTTTCATTTGGGATTAATAGATGCATTATGTATGCACTATGATCAACTTGAGAAGTTTTCAAAGATAAATGGGTGAATACCTTTCTTGTAGTGTGATCTTATAAAATCTCCTTCGAGATGTCAATATTTTATTGGCAACAACTTTTCAATTGGGATTAATAGATGCATTATGTATGCACTACGATCAACTTGAAACGTTGCCAAAGACAAATGGGTGAATCACTTTCATGTAGTGTGGTCCTATAAAATCTCCTTCAAGTTGTCAATATTTGATCGGTAGCAACTTTTCATTTGGGATTAATAGATGCCTTATGTATTCACTACGAACAACTTATTTTTACAAAGAGTAACAAGATCTGCAAGAAAAAAAAGAAAGAAGAGATTTTAGTTATTAAACCCTTAGGCCATATAATCAGTTTTGACCTAACTTGTCTAAGCTTATAAGGAGACTATTTATAGGAGTTACAAGGTTAATCATGACTAATGAAATCATGTTTATAATATTTGACAATGCATCATTTTCAATAAGATGCAACCAAAAACTACTTTATTAAAATATAATGATTTTAAAAAGTTGTATCATATTGTTTTAAAAAAGTTTGGAATTATTACTTTATAAGTTTGATGGAAATGTTCAAATAAGATTATCTTCAATAATTCTTTTTTATTTATATTATTTTAAATATAATTTTAAATTATAAATTAATTTTTTTAACATATTTCTTTTATAAAAATATATAAAATATATATAATTATTTTTTTAAATACAACATAAATTAAAAAACTCTTTTATTAACCTTCATCATACTTCTTTTATAAAAATATATATAATTATTTTTTTAAATACAACATAAATTAAAAACTCTTTTATCAACCTTCACCATATTGATTTGTACCTTCCTCCGCATCTTATTCCACTCTTGTAGAACTTACCCAAAAAAGTAAAATATAAAATGCATTATTTATCGTGGAGGAAAACCCTTTCCCTTTAGGACATGGAAGCATAACAAGATTATTGACTTTCTTAAAGTTTTCAACTTAGAAAGCATCTTCATAGTTCATAAACAAAGTAGATACTTATCGAGTGCATACTTGAATATCATAAAGTTTTTACTATGTACCATGTATGAAAATGATCCTCTCCCCACCCTTCACCTCACGTTCATGTGCAAGCCATGTTGACTTTATTAAAGTTCCTCTAAGTCACTTATATCCTCTCTCTCCACCACGCCTTCTTTATTTTAATGAGAAGAGTCACAAATTCTAACATTATTTTAAGAGCAAATCCAAATCAAAAGCAATTTTATTATTCTACTATTATGGTTTATGGAGATTATGCAGAAGAGTTCATCATGATTACCTGTCCATCAAAAAGTAATGTAAAGTGTTGGATATAATATTTTGAAAGAGCTTAAACGTGAGAACCAAATTCGTTGACATATCTAACTTATATAGTGCCATATTGGGGCTTGTAAGTCATTGACATAATTGCAATACATAGGTTATGAATTTGTAACTACCATGCCCTAGGATAATTGATTTGGCATGTAGTAAAAGGGCTATAATTCCATATTACATGGGTTTATAAACGAGGTGTATATTATTTTCTTTTACATGAGTGTTTATAAACAAGATGTTTAATTTTCTCAATATATTATTTTTTATATTAAGTATATATATATTTTGTTTGTTAATTTGTCCGAAGCTTCTTGGAAATGGGATTAACTTTTGTCTTGATAAACTGCGATCCAGGGGCATTTAGGTCGTCAAAATCATCTGGGGATCACACCCGGCTTGAGCCACACCAACCCTTAACATGGTTGGATTTTTTTTCCCCGTAGATTTCGAACCGATGACTTTTCAACACGGAGTGGCTTAACAACACACTCCATCACCGACTGTCCTACACCTCAAGGACTATATTAAGTATATATTAAGTAAATTTATAGTGTGAAATTTTAAAATTGGATAGACAATTTTTTAATATTATTTTCTATATTAAGTAAATTTAGAGTGGGAAATTTTACAATTGGATCGACAATTTTTTATATTATTTTCTATAATAAGTAAATTTAGAGTGGGAAATTTTAAAATTGGATAGACAATTTTTTTTAAGTCTTTTTTCTCAACAAAATATTTTCATAAAGTGAGAAAAAATGTGTCTGGTGCTTCGTGGTCGCCTCTGCGACTAGGGATAAACCCTAGCGGCCTCTCCTTCTGCAGCTCAACCCCTTGGTCGTAGTTTTTCTCTTCCATGGCCGCGGCTTCCACCTGTAGCGGGCCCGGCTTCAGCCCTTGCAGTGGCTTTGCTCATCCTAGCTCGGTTACTCAGTCTTTTGCGCCTCCTTTTCTCGATCCTCTAGGTAGCACCTCAGTTTCATATATTGAGGTTGTTAAATCTCATCTTACAATTGGTTCTTCCCCCTTTGCTTTGTGCTCAGTCCAAGAAGCGCCAACGATTTCTCTTCTCATGGGTCAAGAAGCTGAAGATGAGGAAGCTTACTTTCGGGAAAATGCCTTAATCTGCAGATTCAATGGGATATGGTCGCGACTCGTGGATCTCAATAGTTGGATCACATCCCACTGGAAGACTCTCATTAAGAAAGATTTGTTCATCCACCGCTACCAAAAAGGTTTCTTCATTGCTGAGTTCAATCTTGCATCAGATTAAGATCTGATACTTGATTCTTGCCCTTGGTTTTGGGGAAACTTAGGTTTGTGCATGATGGCCTGGACTCCTTGCTTCAATCCTTTGATTGTTGTTCCTTCTTCTGCTCCAGTCTGGGTCAAACTTCTGAATCCTCCCTTGCATTTTTGGGGTGAAACTTCTCTTAGAGATATTGGATCAACATTAGGAAAGTTTCATTTTACAAGTAAGGAAACCAAAATCCATAGCATCACCTCATATGCCAGAATTTGTGTCGAAATGGCCTTTAGCAAAGGGTTTCCAGCATAAATTATTATGGGTTGCAAAAACTACTCCTAAACCCAAAAGCTAGACTATGAAAGAATCTCCCTGCGATGCAAGTCTTGTTTTGAAACATGGCACATAGCAGCTCAATGCACTAAGGGAAATAGGAAGGCGGGGAAGCAACAATGCAAATCAACCTGGTGGGATGGCTCCAATGAAGATCACCAACTAATCACTACAAACAATCGAAAATATTCTCCAGGACCAGATTCTTTGAGCCATGATTCCAAAGGCATGTCTACTCAGGAGACATCCCCAAATCATTCAAATATTGTCCCTCAATTAAAGAATAAAGCTTCAACTCCTCTTGATCTGGGAACATAAAGTTTTAATGCTTCAGATACTCTTGATATGAGAATATAAACAAGGTTCTCCTCATCTCCCCACCTCCCTCAAGCTGGGCAGATGAGGCCGATAAAGATGAAGCAACATTGACAACCCCAAAGAAAACAATTTCTCCAGATCAGAAAAATATGGGGAAAATTGATTCAACAACAACTTCACCATCTGTCAAAGAAGTTTGGACAACAGTTGGGAAGAAGAAAAAGACATCTCCAGTAACACAACCGATGGTCACCCGAAGCCAGGCTCGCAAGTCAACTAAAGCGACGAGCACTTACCCAACAATATAATTTAAGAAGATAAGATTAGATCTCGCCAGTAGAATTAGTGGAAAAATGTTGCTCCCTTAAGCTATGCTCCCCTTGTGTTGTTCACTTGGGTTGTTGTTGTTCCCTTGTAGTTGTTCTCATGGGTTGTTCCCTTGTAGATTAAAGCGAGATGTTGTACCTATGTGATGTTGTACCTATGTGATTTTGTACGGTTGTTTTGGCCTTGGCCCAACCAGCTTGAATTCTCTAATAAAATTACCCGTTTCAGTTAAAAAATATATTTTTTCATAAAAATCTATTAATAATTATAAAGGAGATTATAATTAGAGAATAAGAGAAATAAGAAGAACATGTAGTAAATTGTGAATTAAGAGAAATAAGAAGAGGATGTAGTAAATTGTAAATTAAGAGAAATATTTATTACTCCACATATATGTGTTTTGAATATATTTTATTGGAAGGGAAACTAAGAATTTTTTCTTGAAATGAGGCAAATATCATTTTGAATTAATGGACTTGCACATATCAATCATTAACATTGCAACATCAAGTTCTCCATTTCTACAAACGATAATTTCAGTAGTTCAACATTATCACTTCAACAAAGATTTTATGGCTAAATTTCGATGATAAAAAAAACTAAAAAAAATCAAATTTATAAAATATTTAACCTTCTTCTATTTTATTAAATAATTCATTAAAAATTAAAAATTGTAATATCATAGGTATCATATCCTCATATCCTCGATTTTAGTTATTTTTCAACCATTATAAACTCTTATACACTCTGCATGAATGCATAATAAAAAAATAAACAATCAAACAATAAACCAATAAAACCCTTCAAAAATATTAAAATAAACCAATAAAACCCTCAATAATATTAAGATGAAGTTTTTTTAATTAAAAGATGTTGACTAGGTACACATTCATCAACATATATGTGATTTGCAATACATTGTTCTTCTAAGATTTATGTACCCGTGTCACCTAGAGTATCATCCCAAGGAGTAAGTCAAGTGAGAGCCACGTGTCATATCATAACCTCTCTATCATTCCAATGGTAACTAATAAATCACAAATCAATTTTATATAAGATCATGTTTATATCATTTTTATATAAGATGAGGATTGACTAATGAATATTATTTTTATATAAGATGAGGATTGATAACTAATGAATCATTAATCATTTTTATATAAGATGATGTTTGACAACTACTCATTTTTTAATTTAATTTTTTTTCATCACAATATTTTTATAAAGAACTATTAATAATTATAAAGAAGATTATCACTTAAAAAAAATAAGAAAAGAATGTAGTAAAATATGAATTAATAGAAGCATTTATTATTTTACAAATATATGTGTTTTGAACATATTTTATTGTTATTGTTTAAATGTTGTATAAGTTAGCTCTTTTCTAATTATTTTAAATATATATGTTTTGAATATATTTTATTGTTATTGTCTAAATGTTGTATAAGTTAGCTCTTTTTTAATTACTTAAAATAATGGGAAAGGAAATTAAGATTTTTTTTTGAAATGCGATAAATATTCTTTTGAATTGATGTAATTGCACATATCAATCATTAACATTGTAATATTAAGTTGCAATAAGGATATTTAACATTGTTGAATCCATTTTTATATTAAAAATAATAGTTTCAATAATACAACATTACAACTTCAACAAAAAAATTAAATTAAATTTTGATGATAACAAACTAAAAAAGATCAAATTTATAAAATGTTCAATCTTCTTCTATTTTATTAAATAATTTATTGAAAATCATAACATCAACATGCTATGTCATGCTATGTCTGTCATATCCTCTAAAAGCATATTATTTTGAGTTATTTTCGACCCATATGAACTCTATATGGGTACATAATGAAAAACAAGGCAGCGAGGCTGTGCGTACTGCCTCCTCAGTCTGTCATGAAAACTTGACCATAAATTATTAAATATAAATATAAAATATAAATTCAACTTACCCTTACCCAGTCTGTCATGTTATTGAGTTAATTCTGATCTCGAAATACGTGAAGGCTGCAATAACACTATAAAGTTATCAGCYAATGAAATGTAAGAAAATTCAGTTTTTTTGAAATATTAAAAAATAAAATTTTGAGTTTGTTATGTTACACATTAAGTTTTTTACAACATTTTTAAAGTCAACCCAAATTAATAGAGTAGTCAAAGTGAACTCATYACTATGTATACTSCCTGGGARGCAGTACAATAAACATTCAAACAATGAACCAATAAAACCCCTTGATAATCTTAAGATAAAGTTTTATATACAAAGATGAAAGTTAAATACATATTCATGAGCATGGATGTTAAATACATATTCATGAGCATGGATGTGACTTGCRTTACATTATTTTACTAGGATTTATGAGCATGTGCAACCTAAAGTATCATCTCAAGGAGTAAGTCAAGTGAGAGTAACTTGTCATATCATAGCCTCTTTGTCTCTTCAAAACTCCAATGGTAATTAATAAACCAAATTTATATAAAATTAGGATGGATAACTAATAAATCATTTTATATAAGATCGGGATTGATAACTAATGAATCATTTTTATATAATATCATGATTTAATGAATATTTTTATATAAGATCATGATTTGAACTTACATTATGGTACACATGTAAACTTAGGAAAACAAAAATATTGCTTAATAGGTCGATCATATTCGATAGTGGGTTTGGCCTTGAGCTCCAATTAGAGAATTTTACATAGGTATACAACTTAATTTAGTGTGCACACCATTTATAATATAAAGGTAAAGTTTCCTTAACATTCATGAAAAATATTTACATAATATTTAGATATTCATTTTTACAAAACAAGGGTATGAAAATTGAGTAATCCATTACCATTTTTAGGTGGAAAGGCACCATGCTGGACGCAACTTCAAGGTTAAAAAAATGGTTATATTTTTTCATGAAATCATACATCTTCAAAGTTGTGAGATTTAGTTCATAGGGTTTTCATTGGACTTAGGTTTAGGGTTTTTAGTGGACATTGAACTATGTGATTGCTTATTTTTGGAGCACAAACATCTTCTTATTGATGATGGATAAGGGTTTAATTTGGAACTCTTTATCTAGATCCACTAGATCATGGACGAATTATGCATGTTGTTAGGTGCATTTTCTTGTAAGTAGAGAAATATTAAAATCATTGCACTCTATTTGGTGGAAATACAAGCCTATATGAACACATGCCTTATTTTTTTTAGAATTTTAAATGGCCTATAATATGTAGGAGCCAACTTAACACAACTTTGTAATTTTCAAGTACTTGTGTAACATTCCCGAGCCTAGTTGAGGTTCATTATGTGCGAAATACTCATAAAAAATTGCAATTTTCTACTAACTAATTTCTTATAGCTTATCAGCTGCAAATTACATACAAATTTAACCATTGTATGATACAATTAATTAAATGCATCTACAACATACTAAAATCACACATGAATGCAACTTAAATAACTTAGCACATCTATTATAGTCCAAAAATGCCCTACCTATGCATACATGGAATTGGCCTTTCCACTTACACAATTTGCCAAATTACTGTTGAGGCTTCTTCTTTAAAAACCATGTTTTGGAACATGTACATGCCATGCTGCACTGATAGCCCGTGTACCCACATGAGTTGCATACTAGTTAGCCCGCGTACATACACGAGTTGCATGCTGGACAACCCCTGTTTACCTCCAAAAGTTGCAAAAAATATATAATTGCAAGGAATTTGGTGGAGTTTACAGGCTATCAAGGGTTTCCCCACCATTTCACCCATTGTAGCCCGTCCCCAATCCGAATAACCATCTTTTTCTCATATAAAAAGAAGTCTTGGGGTCCCATTTACAACAACAAGCAAGAGAACAAGTAAACTCTGCTAAAATCCCTTCCCCTTCTTAACCCAAGTTTTGCAGCCCTTTCTGATATTTGGCCTCAACATTCCCCTCCAACCCTTTCTCCTTATACAACCCTTTCCCTTTTCTCAAGAGATCAGTTGGTTGTGAGAGGCAAGCATGGAAATGATGCAATTGGAGCAACAATAGAGGAGCCCAGACCTGGTTCACATAGTGTTCGTCGAAGAAGGTTGTAATCTTTCTAATCTTCATTTTGAATAAAAGAGTTCTTTCATGTCCCAATACATTGTGTCTTTATGATTTTATTGATTAATGCATCTATGTCTATATCTGAATATTGAAAGTGATAAGTAGAGTTCATATACGTTGCAACATTGTTTTCCTAAGTTTTTGTAGGTCAACTTTGGGAGGAGACTCACAATCAAGGAAGATGCAAAGGAGAAATAGGTCTACACCAACCACAAGGACCAGAGGTACACCTATTGACCTTCTTTACTCTCTCTTGTCTTTTAGTTTAGATAGTTTTGGGGTAGCTTAGGAATAGAACTTTCTTTTAAGGAAAGTTAGTGCTCTGCCTGTACCTTGACCTAGTATAGGGGGATTTTCCCCGCTAGCAAATTGGCGACTCCAATGGGGAGTCTCTCTAGGATCTTAGTGGGATATTTTGGTTTAAATTGGTTGTTTCAGTTTCTTTTTTAGTTTTCTAGGTTTACTGAGTCAATTTAGGGTCTATGGTCACCTTTTAGGTGCCTACCAACCTTCCCTTACCAGTCAGTTTTCCAAACCCTGTTTATTTTTGAAATTTTCCAGAGGTGTACGTGCCTTGATTTGGTTCAACCCACATACATATGCAGTCTACACATTATACAACCCGCATACATACGTAGGCTGCACAGTGCACAACCTACGTCTCCATGTTTTAGAAAGTTAAAAAAAAAATCATCTTTCTTGACAAAAGCTTTGTGCTTCTCAGACTTTCTTAAACTTTACAGGGTCTCTGTTAGTGGTCTTTGGTTTGGCTAAAGATTCAGTTTTAACTTGTTTCTTCATCTTCTTTTGTTTTCTTTAGAGATTTAGAGTCAACCTATAAGCGTTAGATCCTCCTCTAGATTCCTGGGAGTCCCTGTGTTCAAGAAGTGGTTTAGGGTCTCTATGAGTCTTGAGTTTTATCTTCTCTTTATCCAGTTTATGCTTTGAAAAACAAAATGAATCTTTTACTTCTTTTTTTCTTGTTTAATCATTTTGAAAAATCAAAAAAAGATTGCATTCAGTTATGCATTTAGTTTGGTAATTGTAGCATATGTTATATTTTTACAAAAATAAAAGAGTTCTTTTTCAACGTTCCTTCTTAACTGTTTTCTTGAAAGTACAATAATTTTTGCATTATAAAATGAAAAGATCTTTTAGGAAACTTTCGGTTATAGGATATTGGAATATTGTTTTGACAAGTTTGCATTGACAAAGATTTACAAGCCATTTCTTTCATTTTGAAGTATCAAGTTTGTTTTTTTTTCATAAATTATCTAAAGTCATTCTTCCTTTTTGTCTCTTCCAAACACCACAAGTTGCACGTTCATATCCTTTGAGTAAGTCAAGGTCATAAAATCAACGCTTAAACTTAAAATCAATTAGGCATGGAGAGGAAATTCTTCAAGGCTGTCTAAAAAAACATAGGAGTCTATGATAAGGAGTGTCAAGAGTCTGGTGTCGTAAGAGTCAGTCAGGACCCCCCTCTAACACATGGGCTAAACACAAGGTCGCGTAAGGAAAGGTAGAGGAGATAACCCCTCCAAAGATGGACCAAGCATAGTGGGGATTGTATATTGAGGGTCTTTCTTGGGAATCACATTGATCGCATTTGACTACAGAGCCTTGTGGACCTCGAATCTGTTCGAGATCCTTAGTTGTCTTTCGAACCAATTTCCTTTGGTACCATTGAAGGGCTTCGAATTTTTTTATCCTGCTCATTATGATCAGCCCGACTGTCAACTGTACCCACCGGGTGACTAACTGCGAGTTGGAAAACTAGTTGCCTATTTTTAGGTACTTACACGGGTGAGTGTGGGGGTATACCACAATACCTAGGGAAGACTTCATATCATTCTTTGTAGAGTATACCTGCAGGGTGTTTCCGTGTTCGAGTTACACTTGCACCAGTAAGTTTCTCTAGTGTCCATTGGCGTAATTGTTCTTCCTACTAGTTAATTGTTTGCTTGATTTTCCTTTAGGAACTTTTAGTGTGTGCTTGGTGTTATGTGCTAGCTAAACCTTACAGTGTTGGTTGATCATTTCACAAGGTGGAAGATCAACAACTCTATCATTCACATAGGCTTCAGGGCCTGTCACTGGTTACTTTGGAGCCACCTCCGCCACTGTTGAGGTGCAAGCTAGATCAATAGGGATCATCTGAAGCTACCAATTCTGAGAGAAGACTTTCGTGCACCAGAGGAATCCATTGTTTCTAACCTTGAGACCGAAGGTTTTAGGCCAGCAAATCCTCTGATCACCGACTTATCGATGCTACTTCTAATTCAAATAGTCCCTCCTGAGGTGAATTCTCTTGAATGACAGTTTGTTTAGTAGCGACGATGGAAGTGACTAATGTTACTTCATCAGGGAGTCCTCATACTCCCATTTTGATTGTCATAGGAGGGGAAATTGTACCTGCTCCCCCACCTCTGCCTATTAGGATTACAGTTGTCCAAACGACCACTACTTTGGGTAGTGGCTAGATTCCTTCGACGACTTTACCCATTGTTCCCTTTATTCAGAACGCGTTGGGTGCTCCCTTTTCATATGGGATGCCTATTTTTGACTCTAACTCAGTTCTCACCTATTCTACTCTACAAACCGTTGGTCTGGGGGTAGGGAGATATGATGATCCCTTGCAAGGAGCTGTCGCAGGCATCACTACCCCGTTCAATGCTATCCCTTACGATGGAGGTCACATCCCTCCTATGTCCCCTTCGCTCGGAGGCACTTTCCAGCACTCGATCGAGCCTAATACAAACTATAGTTTCTTCAGTGGAGGGAGCCTTGGACCTCAATCCTACACAACTCTAATGGGATCAATGTCATTTTCTTTATTCTATGCATTTGAAAATAACGCTTGTATTTTGTTCTCTTTCTTGACTAGGGGAAACCCCATCTTTGGTCAAAAAAACCCTACGCAATATTTCATTGCTTCATAGGGAGCGATGACATGAGTTTACTCCTTGCAAGGTGTTGGGAATCCTTGGTAAGGTTCGTTTCCTTCGCAAGGGATGTTGATCGAGGGAAACCCCTCCCACACTCACTTAAAACCTGGGCAAGGTTCAGTACCTATGCCAGGAGGTTCGGCTGGGGGCATCCCTAACCAAGGTCCTTGGAACACTGTACAGGGAGCAATCCCTACACAAGCCATGTCAAATAACTGCCGACGATGCAGCATTAGATGCAAGTCCCTTTCGCTAGATAAGGCCACCATGGTATCTACCAAAACCCTGTCCAACAGTCAAAATTTTTCTTTCAACCTGGTGCTAGCCAAAATCCATGCCCCTCTTTTCATGTAAATACACCACAACCAAGACTATGTTTTCTGACAACTCTGCATTTTACAGACTTGTAGAGATTGTTAAATGACCCAATCTATCATGATCTATGTTCCCCCCCCATGTCGACTAAGTTTCCCTCAGACATCCCTAAGTTCGAAGGAAATCCTCGCGAAGATCCAGGTGATTACATGAGGAATTTTCACTTATGGCGCTCATCCAACTCGTTAAAGGATGACTCTATTTAGTGGTGCTTGTTTCAACACACTCTTAAAGGGGGTGCATCGAAATGGTATATCGAGCTCAATAGTTCGAAGTATGCTTACTTTAATGACTTGGCTATGGTTTTCTTGAACCATTTCTAGCTGCTAGTAAGATACGATGTCAGCACTGAGTTACTGGCCAACTTCGAGAAAACGAAAGCTGACCATATCTCGGATCACATCCAAGAATGGCGATGCTGAAAGAGTTTGATTAAAGTCAAGATCCCTCCTACATTTTTTCTCGATTATTTCTTAAAGTATTTGGTTCCTTGTGTGTCCAAAGACGTGGCAACATCTGGGGTGTGTGACGTCCCCAACCACCAACAGGCCGGGAAACATCACTCCATAAACATACTTTTCGCTCTAATACCAATTTGTGACGTCCCCAACCACCAACAGGCTAGGAAATGCTACCTCAGAGAAATAACATGCTCGAGCATACATACACACACACACACACAATGCAATTTTAACCAGACATAAACATTTTGTACATAGACATTTATTGCGGAAGAGAAAATAACGCATACCAATATTTAATAGATGATTTACATTCTGCTATCACACAACATAATGTAGAAATAACAGTAAAAGAATACATACAGTAATCAAAGACAAAAACCATAAATATAACAACATATATAAATACACAACATGTAACCAGACTTGGAAATGGTACTTATCTTTTAATTGAAGTACACCAACTGTGTGCAGACCTTCCATGAACCTCCCAGCCTTAGACCACACTGCTTGTCACTCTCAGTAGTGGGTCACCCCTGAGCAGGGACTAAACTCCATCGGGCAAGGGATTCCTAGGCTAGGCAGGGACAATAGGAAGTTGCACAATACAACATGAATGATTTCCTCCAAGGAGGCACTTACGCCCACTTCTCACATACTCTCATTCCCGACATGCTTATCCCACCCCAAGAGTGTACACCTTCACTGTCACATAGTCCATTGACTGCTCCACCTCCCTTCCAGGGCTTCAGCAATAGGCTAGACATAATTCTCAGAGCTTTGTAGCTGCTATTGGACTCCCTCCAGGAGAACTCGCTTCCTCAACACACTCTCTTATCTAGAGAGAGTTTCTCATAGGCCTGACAGCCTGCTTCTTCTATCCACACTCTCTCACCTGGGAGAGTTACCCACAGGCCTAACAACCTGCCTCTTCAAACCAACTCTTAAGCCAACCAGGTAACCACAGTAGGAAACTCTAGTAAGGCAAGGGACGACTCAACAATTTACATAGGTTCACAGAGGTATAGGGTTGAACAATGGAGGAATTGGCCGAATGCATGCGTGCTCAGTGCATGAGTGAATCAGGGCAACAGATGGCTCGCCTAGTCCCCCTGCTGAGAGAAAATTCCGCCGGAAAGATGGCCAGAATGGTTCGTGACCCCTAACAACAGTGAAAATTCCCACATAAATATGCATGCATATTGGGTGGCACTTGGCTCTCCAGGAGCACGTTCCTCTCCACTTGGAACCCGTTCCTTCTCCCAAAGGAACTTGGGAAAACTAGGTTGATTTCCCCAAACTTTAGTAATCTAAGGAAATACATTATAATATTCCCTTGGGTTAAGCCCTCAAGCTTAGCCCCTTTTCCTAGTCTCTCAGCCCCCCTCCCTTACCCAACCTAGTACATATTAGTCCCTCATACTCTTTCTTCGTGGTAGGTCTACACACAACGATGTTGTTTATATTAATAATATGAATATTTACATGTACAAGACATTCTCCTGGCCTTTAACATCTAGGCTCTCTGGCCTAATAAACACATAAGCCTACCAGCTCATAAATACTTGGCTCACCAGCCTAAAAAACATGTTACATTCATAATTACAGATGAGGCTTAGCCTTGGGATATTACAATGCCCTCCCCTTATTTTTGCACTATCTTCAGTGAAACTCATTTACACAACATCAACAAGATTTTCAAAATCTTCAAAAAGATGCGGGTATTCTGCTCACATAATGCCTTTATGCTCCCATGTTGCATCCTAAGAACCATACCAGGTCCACTGGACCTTTACAAGCCCTATGGCTTGATTATGGAGCTGCTTTCTTTTCCGGTCCAATATAAGCACTGGATGCACCTAAAAGGTTCTTTCTTGCTCCACCTGAATCACATTCCAATCAATAACATGATTAGCATAAGGTATATATTTCTTAAGCAACGAGACATGAAATACATTATGTATATACATAGATGCAGGAAATGCAAGAATATAAGCTACTGGACCAATCCTCTCTAGGATTTCAAGCGGCCCAAAATATCTGGCTACCAACTTGGAATAGTTTCTTAGCTTTAGGGAACTTCTGTTGGCTTTCACTGTAACGACCCTAATTGAATAAATGATTAAAGATTAATAAGTAAGATTTAATTAAAGAAATAATTGAGGATTAACTAAGTAATAATAATCTAACTGAAGATCACATTTAATGACCTGTGACATAAATTTAAGAGATAAAAAAAAATGATATAACAGGGATTGCGTATGCAGCTGAGGGTGGCGTATGCAGGGCGAGGAGCCTCAAAATCCTGAGATGATAAAAATATTAATGAAGGGACGAAGGACGGAGGACGGGGGTGGTTTTGTAGTAAATGCGTGAGTCGGCAGGGAGGAATAAGGGACGGGAAGAGGGGGATGTACGCACCATTCGACGGGAGGGGATGGAATGGATGTTGTGGATGGTTGTGTTTTGCTGTGAGCAGTGATTTTCTGTGCACTATTGTATTTTGTGGACTGTTGGCTTGCTGTAAGCAAGGAGTAGAGTTCCTGGTTGAGATTTTATCCGGGAGGCACTGAGTTGCTGGAGGTTTTGGGCACGGAGGGCCAGGATATCCGTAGATATCCTGGAGCTAGGTAGTTTTCCTAGTTGGCAGGGAGGACAGTAGTTTTGGGCAGTTATTTTCTGTTTGTGGCAGGATTGATCTAGTAGCAGGAAGCAAGAAGGCAGCAGCAAGGCACAGTGGCAACAACAATTAGCATCAGAACCAGGTACTTTGTTAAGTTATGTATTTATTTCTTTTTGTCATGACTTCGGTATTTATTGATAAATCTAAGTTACTGAAGTTGCTGTTATGAGAATCACTATTATGCTAAGAAGTTACTGTTTCAGTTTACTTTCATAAAAATGTTTAGGAAACTTAAATGATGTTTAGAATTATATGGGCATTACATTCACCTTCAAGAAAACATGATCACCCACTTTAAACTCTCTATGGGTTCTTCTTTTGTCAGAATAGCTTTTCTTCTTGTCTTGGGAAGCCTTCAAATTATGTTTTATCTTTAAAAATTGCTCTTCCATTTCCCTGAGAAAATCTGGTCCAACCACTGCCCTATCAGCTAGGTTGTCCCATCTTACTGGGGTGTTTCACTTTCTTCCATAAAGTGCTTCAAACAGGCTCACCTTCAGTGATGCTTGATACTTATTGTTGTAGGCAAATTCTACCAAGTGTAGATAATAATCCCATTTATATGGTTTTTCCATCACATACATTCTTGGCATATCTTATATCACTTGATTTACTCTTTCTGTTTTTCCATCAGACTCGAGGTGATAGGTTGTGTTGAAGTTCAAGTTCGTTCCGAACCCCTTGAATAATTCTCTCCAAAACTTTGAGGTAAATTTTGGGTCTCTGCCAGACACAATTATCTTGGGAATACTGTGAAATTGTGCTACTTCCCTCATATAAATATCAACAACATTGGTTGCCTTGTGATTAACCTTCATAGGAATGAAATGGGCAACTTTAGTAAGCTTGTCCATAACCACCATGATTTCATCATGCTGCTTGCTTGTTCTGGGTATTCTTGTGATGAAATCCATTTTCACCACTTCCCAATTACACCGAGGAATGGGTAATGGTTGCAGTAACCCAGCTGGGTGTCTATGCTCAACCTTGACCCTTTGACACTCCAAGAATTTAACTATGTATTCAACAATCTCCCTCTCCATGTTTGGCCAATAATATTGTCTCTTGACTGGTGAAATTGTTTTTTGATATCCTGGGTGTCCCGCATAAGCTACATTTTATATTTCTTTTAAAATCACACTCCTCAATTCAGGATAATTGGGTACATAAACTTTGTTTCTGTATAAGAGAATTCCATCAATTCCCAATTCATAATTTTCATCTTTCTGCTGCATTTTACCTTGCTGCAATTTTGTTACCAATTCCATGTACTGCAAATCAACTTTTGCAATCTTAGAAATTCTTCCTTTAAGATTCGTCTAATACATGTTAATGGTTGTAACATGCAATTCATGCACTCTCTTACTGAGTGCATCAACCGCCTTGTTCTCCTTTCCTTTGATGTGCTTGATATCAAAGTCATACTCACAGAGGAATTCCAACCATCTACTTTGCCTAGCATTCAAAGTAGGTTGATCAAACAAATACTTCAGACCATTATGTTCTGTCCTCAAATCAAACCTCTTTCCCATGAGGTAGTTCCTCCACTTATTCAAAGCGTGCACTATGGATTCCAACTCCAAATCATGAGTGGCGTAGAACCTTTCATTCTCTTTCAATTTCTTGGATTCATAACATATCACAAATCCATTCTGGCTAAGGATTCCACCTAGTTCTTCTTTGCATGCATCTGGTTAACAACGACAATCTTTAGAATTGGAGCACTGGTTAACAACTACTTCAATTGTTGGAAGCTCTTTTCATATTCTTCATTCCATTGAAATTTTACTCCTTTTCTTTGCAAGGAAGTGTTTGGGTGAGAAATCCTGCAATGAATCTCATGTAGTAGCCAGCTAGACCCATGAAGGATCTGACTTATGTCACATTCTTAGGTGTTTTCCACCCTTTAATGGCCTAAATATTTTCAGGGTCCACTGCTATCCCTTCTTCAGATACGATATGCCCCAATTAGTGAATTCTGTTTTGATAAAATGAACACCTGCTCAATTTGGCATACAACTAATGCTCTCTTAGAACTTGCAACACCATCCTCAAATGATACTCATTCTCTTCTTCCGACTTGGATTATACAAGGATGTCATCAAAAAAGACAATGAAAAACTTGTCTAAATATTCTCGAAAAACACCATTCATTAGGCACATGAAAACAGATGGCGCATTTGATAACCCAAATGGAACCACTATGAACTCATAATGACCATACCTTGTCCTGAAGGCGGTCTTGTTGATGTCTTTATCTTTAATCCTTACCTGATGGTATCCTAACCTGAGATCTATCTTTGAAAATATCATTGCATCCTTCAACTGATCGAAGAGATCATCAATCCTTGGTAGAGGATACTTGTTCTTTATAGTTACTTTATTTAACTTCCTGAAGTCGATTCATAGTCTCAAGGTCCCATCTTTCTTCTTCACGAACAAGATTGGGGCACCCCAAGGTGAGACACTTGGGAATATATACCCCTTCTTTAGAATCTCTTCAAGTTGCATTTGCAACTCCTTAAGCTCTGGTGTACTCATTTTGTAAGGAGTCTTTGATACCGGAGTTTCCCCAGGCATCAAATTTATAGAGAAATCAATATCTCTCTTTTGGGGTAGTCTTGGTACCTCCTTGAACACATCTTCAAAATATTCCAGGACTGCATGATCCTCCAGGTTTGGAATCTTATCCTTAGATGCTTCCTCCATATGGGCAACAAATATTTGACAGCCCTTCCTGTAACACTTCTTTAGTTGCATTGTTGAGATTTCCTGGATAGTAACTGCTAAGGGAATTCCTTGGACTGCTCTCCAATTTCCTTCCTAGTCCAGGCAAGTGAATGCCTTGTTATGACAGTGTAATATGGCATGGTGTTGGTCCAACCAATCCATACCAATTAGACAATCATATGATCCCAAAGGCAAGATATTCAAATCTGCCTTGGTACTCAGTCCATTCATGCCCATTGGACATGATTTAACCAACTCAACAACCTTTCTCTTAGCTCATGTAGCCAACTGCACCAACCGATATTTCCCATGCTTGCTTCTTGGTAATTGAAATATTTCGACTACCTTAGGATCTATATAGCTATGAATATCCCCTGAATCAATTAAAATAGTAAAGGCATGGCTATTGATCATACCTTCAACTTCAATCATGTGTGATTGAAACTCAACTTGCTTATTGTCCAGGGCTGCATAGATTCTTGGTACTCTTCTTCCCATGTCCTCCACTGTTTCTTCTTGCTAAACATTGTGAACAAATCTCACCTTGTCCTTTCTGTGAGGGCGATATCTATACTTATTATCTTCTTTACAACCACAACATTGCATAGGTGTCTGCCTTGGCCTTTTCCCCCACCTACTTCAACCATCCTAGGCTCTCTTAAAACTAGCTGTCCTTGAGGACTATTTTTGAAAAATGGTGGCTTGTTCCCCTTCTTCCTTTTCTCCCTCTTAAACTTCCTCTTGTCTTCCCAAGCTTTTTGGGAAGTAGGCTTTCCTTTTTGCTGATCATATAAGGATTTTTCTCTCCTTATAGTTTCTTCCAGAGTCTTGGAAACATCATATTGGATTTTATCACTAATGAAAGATGAAATTTCACTCATATATATATGGATCTTAACTGTCTCATCCTTAATGAAAGACACATACTTGAACAACTCTAGAAATTTCTTTCATATTCATCTATAGTCATGCTTCCCAATTTAAGTTCAAAGAACTCTTTCATCTTTTTGTCATAGTATCTCTTGGTTAAGTACTTCTTTTCAAAATGTCTCTTGAATTCCTTCCATGTAACATTCTTCTCTCTGATGTGTTGCACTTGAACAAGCTCATCCCACCACATGGTTGCCTTTCCTTTCTACTGATAGATTGCAATTCTTCCCTCTGCATGAGAGGAACAATTATGCAATTGGAAATATTTCCTCATGCCAAGTAGCCATGTCTCAACATCTTCATCTTTCTTTTGCCCTCCATCAAAAGTAGGAGGTTTGATCTTATTCATTTCACCCTTCAGTTCATCCACTTCAGATCTCCTGTGATTTATGGTAGGAGATGGACTTGAACTGTTGTGTGGCATCCTTTTGGATTGCCTTTGGGAGTGCTCGTGATGTTTTCTACCACTCCTTGATCTTCCTTTCTTCTTAGGGGTACCGTGACTTTCTGATTTGTTGGAGCCACTCTCCTTATCCAACTTCCTTTCAATTATTTCCAGGATTCACATTAACTTTATATTTAATTCTTCATGTTGCTCCTTGGATCTCTTAAGCCTTTTGTTATCTGCCTGGTGAATTTATACATCTTTTTACAAATTCTTAATGATTTTCATCAGGCTCATTTCTTTATCTATTTCTTCTCCATTCCCATTGGAGTTTGTTCCTTCAACTCCCAAATGGACATCTATTCATCTAGCTTCATTCTCTGAACTATAAGTATCTTGTGCCTCCTCCATTTCTCTACACTATGCAATAATTTGGTTCGGTTCTGACAATTGTTAACTCTGAAAAATGTGCAGTCAACTGAATTTTTGTCAGGCTATTAGACTTAATAATTTTTCAGAATAACATAAACCAATCCGGTTCAACAAAATAATATCCAACTCCATTTTTTGTGGGTCTTGGTCGATCAAGAACCCCTTAGGCTTCTATCTCTAAGCCTTTCTCTATTCTGCAAGAATTTTTGGGCACCAACCGCTTTTTCTTCTACCCTTAATTCACATGTGACCAAGTTCTATTAGTTGGGCGCTTATCCAGAGTCTTGAAACTTTGGGGCTTCAGAAGTTTCCAAAGCACATCACAACAAATCTCCTAGAGTGTCGAATTGGCGAACTCACGAAGTAGGGTGGATCAACGGTCCATGACTTCCCAACATCCAATGACTGATATTTACTACAGAACTTTGGGATTCGGGGCTCCGGGACTTTGGAGCTTCGGGGCTTCAAGAATTCAGAGCTTCGGGGCTTCAGGACTTCGTAGCTTTGGGGCTCCGGGACTTCGAAGGATTTCACATCTGCACACCAAAAAACTCTCGAACCATGAATCTCTGAATACTTCCACGTCACCCCCAATGACGTCATCATGCTACATTACTTCGATGCTAAAGGACTTCAGGGATTTCTTCCTCCCACTCGATCATGAACCATTTCTTCCAGAGTGTCAATTCTTTGGACTACCGTATCGGCTGTCGTGTGTCCTTCATGATCAATGGTCGAGGTATACTCCAGCCTTCAGGCCTTCATGAGTTCTCTACTCAATGCTAATTGCATCATCTTTCCTCCAAAGTACCAAGTCTCCAGACTTCACGATCTGGCACCACGTGTGCCCCGTGACCATCAGGGGCCCTACTAACCATGCTCAAGAAGAGTGCCACATGGTGAAATACTAGAAGCAGACACGTGGCCCAATCAGACAGGTGACATGTGTCACGTTCCAACTGGAATTTATATCTTCAAAATGTTCTTAACCCATTGGCACATGACACATGTCCCTTGTTTCCATGTCATCCATGGTGACGTAAGCATGCCATGTCACTTCAAGACTTTGGCTTTGGGACTTTGGCTTTGGGACTTCGAGAGTTTTCACACTAGAACACTCTAATTCTCTCGAATGTCAAACTCTTGAACAAGCTGATCTTTTGACACACATCCCTTTTGATGGACGGTCCGGATCAAATCCGGACTTTGAGACTTCAGAAGTTTTCTCCTTAGCATACTTTGTTTCTCCCAAATGTCAAACTCTTGAATACGCTAATCTGCCGATACATGCCACTTTTTTATGAATGGTCTGGATTAAATCCAGACTTCGAGACTTCAGGCTTCGGGAGTTTTCACACTAGCATACTTTGTTTCTCCCGAACGTTGAACTCCTGAATACGTTGATCTGTTGACATGTGCCCCTTTTTGATGAATGGTCTGAATTAACTTCAGACTTCGGGACTTCAGGTTTCGAGAGTTTTCACACTGGCATACCTTGTTTCTCCTGAATGACGAATTCCTGAACAAGCCAATCTGTCAACACGTGTTCCTTCAGATGGAGGGTCCGGATTAACTCCAGACTTCAGGACTTAGGGAGTTTGTGCCTTAGCACACTTTGTTTCTCCCAAACACTGAATTCCAAACGACAGTGAGATCTACGGTTCACAACCACTCATGCACAGATTTGACGACTAAGATCTATTTTTTCACTGTTGTACCTTACCTTCTACTCTTGGCTTGATCTAACGGCTCCGAACTATTCTTTCTCAAATCCAACAGTAAAGACTTCTCCCCAGATCTAGGGTGTAGATCCTCTCTGGGACTTTGTAAATTCGGGCTTCGACCCCTTCTACTCTATCACACATAAAATTCGTCGAAGTTGTGAAGTCCAGAGTGCTTAGGGGTAAAATTTCATGCACCTTTTTCTCAATCTGACAACGAAGAAGGGTTTGCCTTCTCCCGAATAGATCCTATGACCCAACACAACGGTTTTTGTGACTTCTTTCCTCTGTAGTTTTTCTTGAACTGGTATACTTTCCGAGCTTCTGAAAATAGTCCAAGTGTTCACACGGTGCGTTCATCACACTTAGGGATGCTCTGAGGTTCATATTTTGTCCCTTTCAACAACAATTCAGTATAAAACCTATGTTTCATTAACCACCTACATAACCCATCCAGGATCACTGTTGAAACCATGGCTCTGATACCAATTTGTGACGTCCCCAACCACCAAAATGTCGGGAAACATCACTCTGTAAACATACTTTTCGCTCTGATACCAATTTGTGACATCTAACATGATCGATCATATATATATATATATATATATATAATGCAATTTTAACCAGACATAAACATTCTGTACATACAAATACTCTTGTGGAAGCGACAATAACACATACCAATATTTAATAGATGATTTATGTTCTACTATCACACAACATAATGCATAAATAATAGTAAAAGCATACATGCAGTAATCACAAACAAAACTCATAAATATAACAACATATATAAATACACAACATGTAACCAAACTTAGAAATGGTACTTATATTTTAAATGAAGTACACCAACTATGTTCAAACCTTCCACGAACCTCCCAGCGTTAGACCATGTTGCTCATCACTCTCAGCAATGGGTCACCCCCGAGTTGGGACTAAACTCCACCGGGCAAGGGATTCCTAGGCTAGGCAAGGACAACAAAAACTTGCATAGTACAACATGAAGGATTTTCTCCAAGGATCCACTTATGCCCACCGTTCACAGACTCTCATTCCCCACATGCCTGTCCCACCCCAAGAGTGTACACCTTCACTGTCACATAGTCCATCGTCTGCTCCACCTCCCTTCCAGGGCTTCAACAAGAGGAGGGACAAAATTCTCAGAGCTCTATAGTTGCTATTGGACTCACTCTAGGAGAACCACTTCCTCAACACACTCTCTCACTTGGAGAGAGTTGATCATGATTCACAGGCCTGACAACCTACTTCTTCTATCCACACTCTCTCACCTGGGAGAGTTACCCACGGGCCTAGAAACCTACATCTTCAAACCAACTCTTAAGTCAACTAGGTAACCATAGTAGTAAACTCTGGTAAGGCAAGGGACGACTCAACAATTTACACAGGTTCACAAAGGTAAAGGGTTCAACAATGGAGGAATTGGCTGACTGTGTGCCTACTCAATGTGTGAGTGAATCGAGGCAAAAAATGGCTCGCTTGGTCCCCCTGCTGAGAGAGAAACCCCCTGAAATATGGCCATAATGGTTCATGACCCCCAACAATGGTGGAAATTCCCACATAAATCTACATGCATCCTGGGTGACACTTCTCCTGGAGCATGTTCCTCTCCACTTGGAACCCGTTCCTCCTCCCAAAGGAACTTAGGATAACTGGGTTTATTTCCCCAAACTTTAGTAATCTAAGGAAATACATTATAATATTCCCTTGGGTTGATCCCTCAATCTTAGCCCCTTTTCCTAGTCTCTCATCCCCCCTCCATTACCCAATCTAGTGGAGCTTAGTCCCCCATACTCTTTCTTTGTGGTAGGTCTACACGCAACAATGTTGTTTATATTAATAATACGAATATTTACATGTACAAAACAGGCTCATGGCCTTTAACATCTAGGCTCTCCAGCCTAATAAACACATAATCCTACAAGCTTATAAATACTTGGCTCACCAGCCTATAAAACATGTTACATTAATAATTACAACTGGGGCTCGGCCTTGGGATATTACAAGGTGTTTTCCGAAGAAGAGGTTATTATGAGAGCCCAATAGCAGGTGTTGATTTACTCTCAGTCTGGTATGCTATATGAGATCTTACTCGATGCACCATGGTCAACTCTTGATAAAGCCAAACAAAATTTTGGGCCTCACATCGATGGCATAGTAGGCTCAACACAGAGAAAACCCACTGATCTTTTGTCTATTCAGTTACAACAATTATTGATTCAATAGATTGTGGCCATCCAAACTCCTAGTTCAACTGCCCCTGTAACCAAAACATCAGATTTACATAGTGTGTAATCGATAAATCCCAAGGGTAACCAACAAACCGAGGGAAAGAATAAACAAGAAAAAAAGAAGGTAAGAGGGATAAGAAGGCTGAAAATAATATTGGTGAGGGAAAAACTGAAAAGAGAAAGGTGAAGTTTTTGTGTAAGCTTTGCATGAACGACCACTTGACTCACCAATTCCCTCGGCATGAGGAAGCCCAGAAGCTACTGGCACAACAACAACCTATTGTGTTGACAAACCCTTTTCCACAAGGGAAAAATATGGCTCAAGCTTCCTCATCCATGAGCATTCTTGGGGGCATTCAGGGAACCCCCGCGCCCAATAATAACAACGGGGTTGCACACATTTATACGATGAAAGCCGAAGCAAATTTATTGACCAGGGCTCATAACTACAAAATTCCAGAATCTATTGAGAAGGGAAAAGATGCCTCCAACCCATTGAATCCTCTTAAAATTGAGAATACGGTGGGAGAAATGATGACTCACATCCCCAAAGGTGCGTTAAAAAAGGCTTCTTACAACCAAAACGCGAGGGCTTCTTAGAATTACTCCATCGTGTAAGATCTATCACAATCTCCTTGTGCAATGTCTGTTATGGAAGTTCTCTAGAGTTTCCCCTCACAGAGAAAATAGTTGTTTTCTGCCTTGGGAGCGATCGAGACCAATAACTCAGGAATGATTGTTTTTGATCCTACTGGCCATAAACCTCGTATTCCTTGGCATGTCACGTTTCAGATAGTAGTGACATACACCACGAAATTGTTGACATGGAACATTTTCCTACGGTGGTGGATGAGGGTGCCTCGACTTGTGTTATGTTGTTGGCATGTTGGAAGGCCATCAGTCAACCTGATTTGTCTTCATCGCTCACGTTTCTTAGTATATTTGACGATCAATCATTTAGAACACATGGTATAATTCTCTCTTTCCCCATGCAGTTGGAGGGAAAAACTCTATGCGTCGAGGTAGAAGTAGTTGATGTGCCTCTCGACTACAATATTTTGTTAGGAAATATTTGGACCTAAACCATGAACGTGATTGTAGCCACCATTTTTTGGGTTATGTTTTCCTCATGAAGGCTGTATTACACGTCATGGACAATATTTCGTATAATGATCCTCACCATAGATAAGGCAAGGATTACTATCTTTACGCCTGTCTTTTTCATCAACAGGCTGGGTTTTGGGCTTCTCAGATTGTTGATTATTATTTTTGTCCTCCTTATTCCTACCCTTCCCTTTCTTTTTATTTTTATTTTTACTAGTAGGTGTATATTGAACCGAATTAACTTCAGAGGTTTTATTGGGAGAAGGAGTCAGATTAGGAGTATTTTTTACATTAGAGGTATTAGACTTAAGATTGGAATGAATGGCGTGTTTAGATTGAGTCTCAGCATGAAAAATGTCAATCATGCCATCAACAACATGAGAAGCTACTGGAGGTGTTGGGGTAGGATTCGTAGATGGACGAGGAGCATTAGGGATTAAGTCATATAGCGTACTCATTTGTGAATAAACCAGATCCATATATTGAGCAGGACTAATTGCCCGCTCTTCAGTGATGACACCACCCATGGAAACATCACGAGCTATATGACCAATGAATGATTTGGTAAACCACTCGGCCAATAGTTGATCAGGAAGGGGAACTTTGATTAAGCGTCTACTCCTCCTCCACTCATGAATATGATCATAAATGTGAGTAGAAGAGGATTGCTTAAATGAACCCAAAATTTCAGTTCCTATCTCATATCGTATTGGCAATTGGTAATGTGTTAAGAACACCATGGATAAGGTATTGAAGTCATTAAAGAATCCCCATGGTAACTCAATATACCATTTAGTTGCTGAACCCATAAGAGTTCGTTGGAAAAGTCGTAATCTAATGGAGTCATCCATCAATGAGTTGGACGAACACCAAAGATGGAATGCCATGACGTGATTATTTGGGTCCTCTCCCGATTGGCCATCAAAATTAGGAATGTCTGATGGAAATTTGTCTTGTATGACAGGCCAATAAGGAGAATGAAAAGTAGGATCATTCAAAATCCTATATAAATCCAGTAAATCAAAAGTAGCAAGAAACGACAACTGTCTGTTCACATGAGGAAACATGTAGTTTTGAGGAGGGAGTCCTGTAGGTATACTAGGAGGACCATAAGCAGTCTGTAGATAGTTAGCAAGTCCTGAAAAATTCGGTGGTGGAGGATTTTGAGTCGAATAACCAATAGGAGTTAGTTGATTAGGTAAGCTTCCTTGGAAAGGAGCATTAGATTGAACATTTTGACCCCAAGTAAGATTCATAGAACCTGGATACGATTGCCCGATATTAGGGGGCACAAAATAATTAACTTGCAGATGCCCCCCATATGATTGTTGATTCTCTTGGAGAGGAAAATTCCAAGGTTGATATTGTAATCCAGGTATACTTTGTCCATAAACTAGGTTATGGCCTCCAACTTGAGGTTGCCCTCCAACATGAATTTGAAAACCAGAAGTGAAAAAATGACTTGCACCTCCAACTTGATTGGAGCTAATAGGTCCATGATGATTAGATCCTCCAGGCGAAGTGGAGGAGGAATGTGAGGCCCTCAGGAGAGAACCTAGGTAGGTGTAGGAACAAAATGACTAGCAACATTATACCCAGGAGGAACAAAAAGATTAGACCCTCTAGATGGATTCTGGGAAGGATTAGCAATGGAAGTATTCAAATCATTATACCCAGGTGGAAGTGATGGATTTTATATAAGAAGAAGCGATGTTCCAATAGGAGCTTGAGAAATAACCGCATTTTTAGCAGAAAAAGGCGTATCTTGTGGGACAATGGTAGAGTTAGCGAGCTGGAGAGGAAGAATTGAGTGAGAACCAACCAACAATTGGTCTGAAACTGTGACAACATTATTGGTCGTGCCGGTAAAATGATATAAAGGTAATGTATAAGCAGTGGAAGTCACAGGTGTATGTGATGCCATAGTTTGATTAGAACTTCTCAGGTGCAAATGACTCATTTTGTCCTGAAGAAGTTCTCCAAAGAGAACGACTAGGACCAAGAGAGCTAGGATAAAAAATTCCAGCAGTGTGAACCGGAGTTCTAAACGACTCACTTTCAAAAATGGATCATCTACACTAGACTCTGCATGAGGTCCAGTAGGTATTCCAATATACTCTTCAACAACAATGTCTCCCGATGAATTTATTCGGAACAAATGTTGATCTTGTACAACACTCAATAACAGATTTATGGGAAGTATTTACTCCTCCAACGGAGTAGAACTTCCAATCTCAGAGGCTATGTCATTATTGACTACTCCTTCAGGAGAACCCTTTGGTGAGTTGGGAAGCAAATGAACGTAATCTTCCGAATATTATGGAGGTATCCCTTGCATCCTACATGAACAGAGAGGGCCGATGTTGGCTGCACCAAATACAAAACTAAACAAATCTATGGCCAACTAGAGAAACAAACAACACTCACTAATAAAATCTAGAAATCAAACACGTAATCAAACCTTCTTATTTTGAAGTCACTAGTTGGTGATGAAATACAATGTCATGAAATCAAGACAAGAAGGGGCTGGGATAAAGCGGGTAGAAAATTTACGTTGATGACCTGCTTAATGGACTTACACCCTGGTGCAAGTGCCCACACATAATTGTGAGTATACCCTCCAAGGAGCCCAAGTGAGTTTGGACAACGTCGATTCCAGGTACTGTGAAGACTTGCCCCTCCACAGTCACCTTGTGTAAAGACCCTAAAGATATAGGCCACTAAGGTTACCAATTACAACAATCATTCCTGGGGAAATAGTCGATAGTCCGATCCATGCGCAAAGGCAGGGTATCTAAGCTCAAAATCAACTCGAGATGGTCCCCACAGGATTTTCTTCTCAAGTGACCCCCAATAATACACACAATCTCTACACTAAGACCAAAAAAGCAAGGTGAGTAACTCTGCCAGTCCTAATGCAATCTCATGATTGACCCTTGTGTTAGAAGGGCTTTCCGAGACAAATTGTAGCAAGTGGATTTGAACTATCCCTATCACAAGATACTATTGCGTGTTTTTATTCTTTGGAGAGTGTGCCTTACAACCTATTCCAAAGCGCTATCCTAGCTAATGTTGGTGTAGATAAGTTCTAGAAAATAAAAGTTTCTAAGAAATTTTAAAATTGCGCTGTATTTTAAAGGTTGTTGCTTACTCAAAAGGGAATCGAAAATGAAACTGATGATGTATGCGACCTTGACCTAATAAAATGCAAGAAGACATGATTATGCAATTGTTTAATTCAATGAACTCTAATTACAATAGGGAAAATGTGTCTATTTTTGGAATACAAAATCTATGAAACGCAATTTCTCAATTTTTGAATGAAAAAGATTCCAAATAATAAAAAACTACAAAATTCTCCAATTTTTTTTCTCTTTTTACAAATATTTTGAATGCAACATTTTTCTTGTAAAAGACTACTAAAAAAAAGAATGAATTCAGTTCTTTCTTTTCTCAAATCAAATCAGAGACGTAATGAAGAAAATAAAGCATAATCCAAGAAAATTAGCACATTCTCAACATTATTCCCAAATTGAGTTCATAATGTAGACAAAAATGAAATGATAAGAAAAACCTTTTGTCAAATACAAACAAAAATGTCTATCAATCAACCAACAATCTAGAAAATAAAAACAATCCAAAACTCTAAATAAATCAAGGACTCCTTGTCAACCAAGCACTCATGACCAGGATCTCGAGATTATACCCTTGTGATAAGAAACAAGAAGCAAAACTTGCAAAGTTTACAAAGAAGAATTTCAATTTCCCAAAATCAATCGAATGCATGCTTCAAAATTATAAAACAATCATTCACTAGTGTCAGAAGTTCATCACAGGTAGTAGAGGAAAAACTGGGTAGAGAAAAGAAAAATGATACTACCCAACAATTCCTACAAGAATCGTCGTAGGTTGCAGTGGAGCATAGTGCGATGATCTAGGGTCATCGCAGGCTGCCAATAAGGTATAGTGCAACATCGTTGCACTGGTATGCATCAGTAGAGTGTGACGCCAGAGGATCATCGTAGGATGTCAATAGGGTACAATGCGATGATATCTAAAAATAGGTAAAAAAGGGAAGAAAGACAAAATTTAGCACTGAACCTTCAGACCCAGAGAGTCAAAATGGATCACCCACAGACTCAGAGAATGACATTAACCAAAAGAAAGCAGGCTAAAAACAAATAAGAAGGAAAAAACCAAAAAAGGTTGTATTGCCCAATATGGTTGCCAATTTTGTTATCAGACTAATCGGTAAGTGTGGACACAAACAAATCTCCCTAACTTCCACAGGAAACTAGAACAAAACAAGGCATAATACATACTTCACCTTAAACTTCATTGTCACATAAACTAGTTTAGAGAGGTACAAGTGACATACCTTTTAAATGATGCTTGATCCTCGCTAGCGTCGTCCTTGTAGCTCCTTCTTTGAGTTTGCAGAATGGTGAGCCTATATAAGAAATACAAACCAATAAAGAGGAAAAACAAAGATATATATATTCTAATGAAGTCTATGTATAATATCAAGGAGTTATACAATAAAAGTTAAAACACTTTTATAGGTAAGAAATGTATTTCTGCATTATATTAAATGGAAAGTGGAGAATACAACCCATGCCTTGATGTTGCAAGGTCCTCTTTCAATGGATTTTTGATCCAACACACACACCTTTTATCCAATGCCTTGGATGAACAAGATCCACAATCTGACTTGGAGAACTAAAGAAAAGCTCTCAAGCATAATTTGTAGTAGAACTCTCCATGCAAATCTTAGCCTAGTCAACCTTATCCTTTTCCATGAAAGATCCCTCTTTATATAGTGTGAAAGAGAGATGGATGAGGAGATTAGGATCATCCCACTAAATCATAGAAGCGAGTAAGATCCAAACCGATCGGATTCCACCTCATCTTCTAGAAGATTCGTGAATTTTGAATTTTCCTTTTCTTTAAGCATCGTCGCACCCTATGCACAAGCAGCATGCAACGACGTCACAATCCAGTTTTATGAGAGTGTGACTATCAGACATCGTTGCAACCCATGCATACAACAGGGTGCAATGACCTTCCTTGTTATAGTTTTTGAAAGAGGAAAGAAAATCACTTTTCTCATGGAGAAAGTCTCTTTTAATATTTTCAGGGAACATGAACACATGTTGTCAGTTGATCACTAAGGTGACCAAAATAATGTGTAACAGTCATGGGCTAGAACTAATAACCTACCGATATGGCACTTATCCAGAGCTTTGGGACTCTAGCGCTCCAAAAATTTAGGTTTCAGAGGTTTCTCCCTCAACACACTCCAAATCCCCTGAATACGGAATTGGTGAACTCCTGAAAATGATCTTCTCTGGAGCTTCGGGACTCCGATGCTCTGGAACTTTGGGATTCATAGGTCTCTCCCTCAACACACTCCAAATCCCCCAAATTATGAATTGGATAACTCCCGAATGGGCACTTCTCCGGAGCTTCGTTACTCTGATGCTCCTTAACTTCGTGCTTCAGAATATTTTCCAACACAAAAAAAAATCCCCTCAGACGCTGAAGTGGAGAACCCATGAAGGGTTCAAGAATCGATGATCCATGCTATTTTCCATGATCTATGGTCCAAAGGAGCTCCAGGGCTCTGACTTTGGGACTTTTCTCCACTCCAACACATAAGACCTCTAAACTACCGAACGTCGAACTAACGATCTACGACTTACACTCATCCAACAACCAACAACTAGGATACCCTCTGGAACTCCAGGCTTCGGGAGTTATGAGGCTCCAATGCACGCTACCTCCCGAATTGTTGAACGTCGAACTGGTGATGGGCTGAGATCTATGTTTCACGTGTCCCCATCAATGGACGACCTAGTTTAACTTCAAGTTTTATGGCTTCATGATTTTTCATGCCATAACACCTTACACCCACAATCCTCTGGAGAACCGAATCTTCGGAAAATTGATAATCTACAGACACATGTCCCCCAATAATGAATGGTATATATTGAATCTCGACTTCAGGACTTCGAAGAATTCTTCCCTTATGTGAAACAACGACCGACTTCTCCAGGAGTGCTAAATCTCCAAACCACGAGATCTATGACTCACATTTTCTTGTGCACAAATCCAATGGTTGGGGTATGATTTTATCCACGACGCCCCTCCTCTAGTTTGGGGTTTGATCCAATGAACCATATTTATTACATGACCAATCCAATGGAAAGGCATTCCTCCAAGTGATTTATGACGTGTATTCACTCTGAAACTTCAGAGCTTTGGGGATTTTTCCTCTTTCACAACAAATGACTTAAAACAACCGAAGCGACAAAGTCTGAAGGAATTGGGGGGTTTACCATCCACGCTTCATACCTTGATTCGATGGCTATGTAGGGTCTTGACTTCTCCCAAACAAATCTCATCCGTTCAACTTCAACAAAGCTATTTCCTCTCTTCGGGGACTTACTTTCGCTATCTCTCCTCGATATTTTTCCAGTCAAAGGACTTGGAACCTTGGCACATGCCTTGCGCTTCCCTCCAAAGAAGGATTTCTCTCAAGCTTTCAAAGGCTTGACCTTCGATTTCTCCTTTATAGGGTCACTCCTTTCTCCTCTTCTTGCGCTCCACCTCCTGATCTTTCGAACGTTGTCAACGTGTTCTCTCAGTGCCCTCCTGACACCCTATAACTTCAATTCTCTGTGAAATTTCACTTCAATTTCAACTTGCTCAGCCCATCCAGACTCTGTGCTGAAAAATGGAGCTATGATACCATATTGTAGCATCCCCAGCCACCCTCTGGGGTATGCCACGTGAAACTTCTAGAATTGTATACAAAATTTAAAACATATACAAATACTCTGCAAATGCCCATATTCATACCACATAATAATAAAATACACATGCCACACACATGTTAGGACCCTATAATGTACCTTTTTGCTCACACTTTTTGCTATCATTACATCCTTTTTCCACTTACATTTAAGCTTACATGATCACCTTACCCTATCTTTCTAAAGGTATATAACGTCTCTTCTCTTTGCTATATGTTTAATTTGTTTTACATGTAATTTTACATTACCCTCATACTTAACCATCAATCAGAAATATATAGTGCTGAAACAGTTCGAACTGCAGATTATTGTTGCTGCTTGAAGGCTCGTTGCTGAAACAGTCAAAAGCACGCAAACCCTGTTGCTGAAACAATTCGTGGTCTGCGATGCTAAAACAACAATTCACACAATAGTAAGAGGAGCCGTTATACTGGCCACAATAGCCGCACCTTAAGCCAGCATAACCATCATTGCTGCTTGAGACCACGTTGTTGAAACAGTCAAAATGCAAATCCCGTTGCTGAAACAGTCTGTGATTTGCGATGTTGGAACAATATACAACAACAGTAACAAGATAAATAAAGAATCTATTACACCGGCCGCAACAGTCCAACTATTGTAATAGCATTCTATTACGGGAGATCAAGATATCCTATTCCAGTATAGAAGAGCCGACTAAGAATAGGATTTTTATGTGCACATGTAATTTGATGATCAATTGTATTGAGGGGATTCTCCTCTTTAAATAAGGGGAAATCATCATTAGAAGGGATCTTTTTTGGATAGAAAGGAATTACAGAGAAGGGCGTGTTCACGTTAGACATTGTAACATGATACAGTTGACAGATTAATATAAGATTATTCTGAGCATTCCTTCTTAGTTCCTTTCATTTTTGGGGAATCTTGTGAGAAGGGAGGGCCACCTTCTTCACAAGATTCACCCATTAGTTTTGTAGTGTGTTAGTGTTATTTCTGTTCACGCCTTGATTAAATTCTGTTTTGATGAAACTCTACTTTGTTGAACTCTGTTTTGCTGAAACTCTGCTTTACTGGTTGTTACATTGTTTTCATATAATTCATGCTTGGTAACTGTTAATCATTCTGATCGGTAATTCTGTCTGATGAATTTATGAAAGTGTGATAATCAGAGACAGGTTCTGAAGATTCCTGCTTGGGGAATAGGGTCATGTTCTCTGTTAGGAGATAATTAGCCTTCAGTATGTGTCAATTATTTTGATTAGTAATGAGTTCATGAAAGTGTGATAGTCGGAAACAGGTGCTGAAGATTCCTACTTGGGGAATAAGGTCATGTTCTCTGTTACAAAATAGTTGGTCTTTCCTTTTGCAGTATCTTGAAAGATTTCTTTCCTAGGTTGTTATTTCTTAATGTAATCTAGGATTCTTTGGACAATTATTTCCTTAACTTTGAACTCTACAATAGGTAGGTTGCTTTTCTGTAATTCAAAGTAGAACTTCAGTTTGTTCAAGGCAAAGTGTGATTAATGTACTTTTACTACAACTCTAGATTGCTTTTGAGATTGAGCATATACAGTGTGTGATTGCCTTTGAAATAAACAAACTTCCTTGGGTTGACAATTCATGTAACACTCGATTATTTAGTTAATAAGCAATTATAGTGACCAACATTTTGGCGCCATTGCCAGGGAAGGCAATTATAGATTTCAAAAGCACTTATGTTCTTTCAGATATAAATATTGCATGAGAGGACGCGGAGACCCCAAAGAAAATAAACCTATAGGTGGCAGGGGCAGAGGAAGGGGAGGAAGGAAGACTTTTATTGACGAGATTATATCAAAATCTGAATCTGTTGCTCCTCAGTGACCAAACTCTCGGAAACCAAAATCCCAACCTTCCTTTCAATCAAACTTTGAAATGGGGAAATAGATTTAGAGCCTTGAGACAGTTGAGAAACCAACAAGAAATATTGAGGATCGAGCAAGCGCAGTAGGGGAACAAACATAAGAAATGATGGATGAGTATAATGAAGAACTGCATCATGAAGAACAGGCAGGTCCTGAAAGAGAGGTAAATGATGAAAACTCTTTTTCCACCTTAGGATGTCCTATTGGTGATCTTCCTAGAGGGGTAGATCCCATGAAGAATATCCCACTCTCAGCTTTACCTAACTTTCATGGTTTATCTTCAGAGGCCTGATGAACTCCTTTTCGAGTTTGACATATTATGCAAAAGTTATGATTACATTTCCAATGCTAAAAAATTAAAGCTATTTCCAACAACATTGAAAAGAAATGCACTAAGATGGTTCATGAGTCTTGGAGGTCATGTAATCACAACATGGGATTAGATGAAACAAAAATTCCTGCATAAATACCAGGACTATTGTCGAACAAGAGAAAAAAGAGAGGAACTATTCAAGATGATACAGAAAGAGGATGAAAATCTAGAGGACTTTGTAGAAAGGCTACAGTATAATATACAAAGATCCAGTCAGCCCGATGTAAGTAAGGATATTCTTAAAACAATATTACTAAAAGGAGTAAGGGATGACTGTCTAGATATGCTGAATATGCTTGGAAAATGGGACATATCTAAAGAATCATATGCTGAAATTGTTAACCTATGTAAAAGATGTTCAAGAGGAGCTTCAAAGAATATATCAAATAGCAGGGATACCACATTTTCAAGAGTTCAAAAATCAGCCAATGGAGGAGCAACAAGAGCCGAAATAGGTAATATACTTGAGGGTTTTAAAACTGAAATGTTAAGCTCTTTTGCCTCACAAATTGATACCCTGCAGATTCAAAAGAAACAAGTCAAAGCAGAAGCAACTCTGTCCATCTTTTGTTCCAAATGCAGAGACAAGCACCCACGAAGGGAATGCCCATTGGACAAAAAGCCAATCTGCACCATCTGTGATAAGGATCATGAAACTCAACAATTCCCTTCTTTACTAGGAATCAAGGCAGCATTACAATCAACTGATGAAGAAGCTGAAACTATCTATCTGTTGACACAGAGAAGGCAATGGCAACCGCGGGGACAAGGTATGAATCCTAATATGTCATTTACATCTTCTAATCGTTGGAATAACTATCCTTCTTTTAATCAAGTGAATTACTCTCCCTATAATCAAATGCAATACCTCAATCAAATGAATTACCCACCCATGCAACAAACTAACCCTCCCTTTGTAGACCCATCGATGTGGACTCCTTTGCCTCCACAACAACAACCTTACCTTAACCAATGGAATCCAAATTGGAGAGGGAAACAATCCCCGTTCCCAAATCAATTACCTTAATCACAATTTCTGCAACCACTCTCCTTACCATCAGGTACTCCACCAAATAATCAAATGATGAGGCCCCAACTACCTGTACAACCTAACCCTAACCCCAATAATAAATTTGTGCAGTGCATTGATATTCAAAACCAGCCTACACTTTCTCTTTTCCCTTCGCAATGCAATGATATTCATTTACAATCTGGGAAAATAGTAGAACCTATCATTGCTGATGTTACCTCTTCTGATAAAGAGGAAACAGAAAAGCATGATGTACCTGAAGAGGTACAATCATCTTCCAACACTGCTGTTGAAATAGAAAAACCACCATTTCCTTAGCGTTTAGCTTTGACTAAAATGCCTGAGCCACCTGCTTTCAATATTCTAAGGCAATTACAAAATCTTTATGTCAAAATTCCACTATTACAAGCACTACGAGATGTACCAATTTATGCCAGGACTATGCGAGACATTTGTGTTAAGAAACCTGGTAGGAAAACTAAAGATCCCCTCACAGTTCATGTCATGGGTGATTTGTCTGCTTTAATGCCAGGTAAAGTCCCCCCAGTTAAATATGGTGATCCCGACCATCCTACCATCTCAGTGCAAATTGGAAAAACAATAATTCCTTGAGTCCTGGTAGACTTAGGCACTGTTATCAACATTATGACTCTGGAAACCTCACAACTATTACAACTGAAGAATGAAATCAGAGACACCCCAACAATCCTAGAATTAGCTGACCGTTCTACAATCAAACCGGAAGGAGTCATTGAAGACCTAATCATCTTAGTAGAATCCTGGAATTATCCAGCTGACTTTGTGGTATTACAACCTAAAACAAAGTTGGGGGGCCACCCTCTAATTTTGGGCAGGCCTTGGCTAGC
>ML820452.1:217074-228817 GCA_009831015.1 Picea engelmannii | reverse complement strand
CAAGCTTACTGTTGATCTGCAAAACAAACCCTTAGATGTGGATCTACGCAGGCTCAAAAGTCTGCCACAATTGAGCTCTTTTCACGCCCTAAGCTCTGATACCGTGTTAGAATTTCAAGGGTAACCTAGAACAGTAATATTCTTTTCATTTTAATTACTACTGTAGATATAGATCAGCAAATCAATTCAAAATATCTCAAGTAAATCAATGACAGAAATGATGTAGTAGATCTGAATATTACCAACGAAAACAACTCTGAACAATGACTTGAACAAGGAACAGATAAATAACAGATCTGAACATTGCCTTAGCCAAAATTAAAAAACAGATTTACCTGATGTGTTTGCAATAGTCCTCTTTTTTGTATGCTCAAAAAAAGCTATAGGAGTCATAGATCAAACCCTCGGGGGTAGATCTTATCATGAATTTATAAACAGTTTTGCCAAGGAGAACATAGGAACAAAATGAGCAAATAAGCAAGGTTGAAGCAAAGGGGATCACTGTGCAATAAAAGGAAACCACTTGGCCAAAAACTGCTATAGTGATAACAGTCGTTAGAGGGCTGCCCAACAGAAAAAATATCAAGGCCATCAAAACACAGGTCATCAACAGAGGCAGCACAGAAAATAGGATAGTAGCAGCAACAGTTCTAAGTAGACACAGGCAGCACAAGGTATAGGTGATTGTACCAGCAGAAAGATAACAAAAGGCTGGAGTGAAAACCCATAGGGGGGTTGGCGGCAGCAAAAGAGGGAGGGATAAACCCTCAGTGGTACTTCCAAGCAGGCCGCACCACTCCTAGAGAGTCACAGCCCTATACAAGCAACCAAGGAGGGAGCTCCAAACTGATCCAGCAACAAGAGAGGGAGCCGTACCTCATATCAGCAGTCAAGGAACTATCCATACCACTAAAACAGACTGAGCAAGAAAGAGGCCGCATCATACTCCAACAAAAGCTTCACATCGAAAGAGATGCACCTAAACAGAAACAAGGAGGCGCCAGGACCAAGGAAGCTGCACCCTTCAATTAAAGAGGAGAGTCGCAGCAAACTTAAGACCAACAAGAGTTTTGAACGAAAGATCATGAGTGAGAGTGAGAGGGGGAGAGGCTCTTTTTATAGCTTATGAGGGTAGGTTAGGGTTTTCTAATTTAACCTTATCTTTAGGATTAATTCAAACCTGTTATCGCACAGTACAAACTGTGCGATAACAAAACCCTAAAAATATATATATATATATATATATATATATATATATATATATATATTAATTATAAAATATTAATTAGCAAAGTCAACAAAGTCAAGGTGTCTAACAAAGAACCAAAACACATAATAAGGAGAACGTGGCACAAGCAAGAGGTTGCAACTGTAACAAGACAAAGTCAAAGGGGTCCTTCTTCAATGGCAAACTGTCCACATAAGTCTCATGATAACTTATAAGCTTTTATCATCCCAACATAAGAGGAAAGTCAGTGATGTGGTCATGTCCTTCTTCGTAATTGCTCCTAGCTCTCATGGACCATCCCGAGAGAGAAGAAGATCACACATCATCTCGTCTTGGTACTTAACCAAGAACCCGCCTGGTCCTAGACCAGGATACCCCAGAACACATCTGGGGGCCCTAGGTTACAACTAGGGTCTTAGCCACCAAGGTACAAAACCAAGGATGAACCCAAGTGCTAAGCAAGGATTCCCTGGAACACATCCAGAGGCCCTAGAACACATCTAGCGACTTATATCCACCAAGGTACATAACCAAGGATCAATTCAAACAAGGATTCCCTGGAACACATCCAGGGGCCCTAGAACACATCTAGGGACTTATATCCACCAAGGTACACAACCAAGGATCAATCCAAACAAGGATTCCCTAGAACACATCCAGGGGCCCTAGAACACATCTAGGGACTTATATCCACCAAGGTACACAACCAAGGATCAATCCAAACAAGGATTCCTTGGAACACATCCAAGGGCCCTAGAACACATCTAGAGACTTATATCCACCAAGGTACACAACCAAGAATCAATCCAAGCACCGAGCAAGGATTCCCTGGAACACATCCAGGGGCCCTACATCTAGTGATTTACTACTTGGTCTTTGACCAAGAACCCCAGCAAGATACTAGGGGCCCTCATTAGGGTCTTTTTCCATGGCTCTAACTGCTTGGTCCCAGACCAAGAACCCCAAGAGTGTACTGGGGGCCCTAGATCTCAGCTAGGGTCTTTTCCATCCTCCGGAGAATGGCTCTTGCAGCTGCATTAATTTCAATAACTCTTAACATGGATCCTTCCTAGAGGGAAATCAAGAAAATCCTCTGACGCCATGAGGAAATCTCTAAAGTAAATCGCTCTACCCTCCACAAATTATTGGTCAAAGTTGGGAATCTGGAGCAGTCCTTCACTCAACGCATTGAGAGCCTGGAAACAAAGTGCCAGTTTCTGAGAAATTTAGTCTTGCCTTAGCCTATCTAGTCCCTTTCCATCAACCAGGTGTCAGCTGCTTCTCGCCATGGAAACTCAAAGGGCAGTCAGGGCGAACTTGGAGTTGCTCCTATGGAGGTAGAAGAAGATGCTCCACTACAAAGTGGAGAGCAGGGGGTTCCAGATTATGAATCAACTATCGATTGATGTATTTCAAAGTTGTTTTTTTTGCTTGGGCAGTTTATCGAGAAATTTGTAGTCAGACAATGTGGATGTTTACCAGGGAAATATGTATGTTTTACAATCTATTAGGAGTGATAGAAACATTGGCCATAAGCCAAAAAAATTTAATCAATCCAATGGATTATGTTGTTTGCCTCGGCACGATTGATTATATAATATAAAAGTTTCAGTCCTTTTAAAAAATAATAATAATAATCAAATGACATCGATTAGGAATATCATAGGTTCAGGTAGTGTGATAAATCCAACTTGACCACCAATTTCAAAAGAGGGGGATGGGGGTATGGGTTTTCTTGGAAGAATGGTACACCAAAAGGCCTTAGGACAAAAAGAAGCTCACACATTCATGATGCAATGAACTTTTGCTTCTTCTATTAAACTTTGAAGGAGTAGACAATGCTCACTACAAACAATAGAAATAAAGAATAAATTATGGATGAGAACAAAACAAAGATGTTTATGCATAGATTTATACTCATGATTATACCAACAAACATTGGATGAGAATAAAGGGGCAAATTGAAGTGGGCCAATGGATGGAATGGGGATTTCATCATATTTATTCATGGCATTAGGAAGGGGATAAAAGCAACGAATAACCTAGGAAAGGCATCTAGCGCAAGTGACAGAGTACGAGTCATCGAAATGAATAGATATATCAAGTATAAAAAGATCCCAAGGGAGATGAAGAAGAGGTTGGGAGGGCACTAGAAAGGGTTAAGGCAAGTAAGCATGGTCCATAATGGGAAGGATGCAAGACAAATGGAAACTTCAAATATGAGGGATCATGATCCTATTGGCTAGGAAATAATCGACAATGCCCCCAATATGAAGAAAATAAGCATATATGTTGGCATTTGGAAAACAAAACAACCCATTACGAATGAAACAACCATGAGATTATTTGGAGTTATAAGAAGGCAACATGAAAGTGTGCCTTCAATGTGACTAGCATGCCTATGTATATAATTTGCTTGTGAGGTGATCATACATGTTTGTTATGCTTGAAATTAGACAATGCAAAAGCAAATAACAAAGCTTTAATTATATAACAAAGAAAAGGATTAGGTCAATACAAAGCTATACTAGTTGTAAAGGTGCTCATCATGGGCCTTTTCGATGAAAACATAAATAACAAAGCCATGCACTTAAATTATTAAAGCTTTAATATGCCCTCTAGGCACATGTACGTTAAAATTTCAAAGAAAGGGCCAAGGCATATGATGTCTGAATGCTAAGAGAAAATTACCAGTTTTGCATAGAGAAAATAAATTGAAGATAAAATAAAGCTCTAGATGCATTTCGATCAATCTATTGATGAGACATAACACCCATATATGGCTCTCACTAATCAGTCCCTTTGATGTACATGGACACCTTAATAGACATCGAAAAAATTAATAATTTAAAAAATAAAAACACTCGTCTTAACTACATGAAAGTTGTATATAAAACCAAGACAAGTGCTTCTAAATTCAAATCCATCAACTCCCCCGATAGCATATTCCGTGTCAACATAATTCATGTAGTCCACAACTTCAATGGCAATATAGTAATTAGTGAATTGTGTAAGGTTCATTGGTGAAGGTAGTAGCATGTTATGCCACCCACCAAGGTTCAATTCCCTTGGAGGCACGAATAAGTCATTAGGGAAAGTGCAAGTCCTAAGTGATTTTGACGAAAAAGTACCACCTTGTCGTGCCAACTTAGTCGAACAAAAGTGCTTAAAATTGATGGTTCGCCCACAAGGGTTATCTCACCTGTGCAAACGAGAGCTACGTCAAGTGCTTGATGTCTTTAGGTCATTTGTAATGCTTTTGGAGTTTAAAGGAATCATGTTCAAAAGAAATGTATTGTTGTTATTGTGAAACTTGTGAAAAGCTAAATCACTAGCTCCTCACATATTATCCTTCAAAAGCTTCTATGATGTTGATGGCAGTATGCTAGATAGAATAACACAAAATTCAAGTCATCTAGAGATCCCTCTACATTTCTAACGACTATAGCAATCAAACAATGAAAATTTCCCTAAACAACAATTTGCATGTAAAACTTGCAACCAATTGTAATCATACTTATACCTATGACAACCACAAATTGCATCTTTGCATCATAAGCATCCTCCAACTCAATTAACTAATAGCCTGGAGAACTAAAAGAAGTCTTGTGACCAATATCAATGATAGGTCCATACTTGTCAAATGCATCTTCCAAATCCTTTTCCCAAATATCAATAAATCCCCAGTATAAGATTCAACTAACTTGCCTTCTCATTATCATTGAGAAATGCAAATCTCAAGCAAATATTGTGCTAAATGAGATCAACGAACATAAAGGAATGATCTAAAACCACATCAAAGGCAATCATTGCAAATACTTGAATTCAAAACTAGTGACAAGTTTGGGGGTTTTCTTCTACGAAAAACTATAAAACAACAAAAGCCCAATCAAACATGTCCTCTATTCATTGATCATATTTTATACGTCCATGCACTCATATTCAATGTAGGGCCACTTGACAATAGATTGAACCCTCATCTACATCGATACATGGCAGGGCACACAATGACAATGGATAAGTAACAATGCCTTCTAATTTCATTAAAGTAGGCCTTCTTTCCCCTTAAGTTTGGCTTCCAAACATATTTCCCTATGATATGACTATTCATATACAAACATGTACAAATTTTTTGCTTGATATCGAGCTATCCATAAACATGCTAGAAAACCATGTTCGATTAAGAGGTATCATATAACAGCAAAGTCACCATGTATCTCACTAAGATCCACTAATTTCTACATTAACAAATGTTACTAAATCTCATGCAAAGGGCCTTACACTTCCCATAGGCTAGCTAGTACAAAGTAGTCCTAGTTCTGGCAAAAAATGTTTTATATGGTAATGTTGCATATCAGCAAATGACCCCAATCTGACTATGATTCAAGAGCTTTCATCTTGATGAAGTTCCTAAAAGAGTCTATCACACAAGGTTCTTATGCCACACCTTGACCACCAAATAATGAGTAACACTAATTCTATAGAAATTCATTAGTCTGGCAGTTCTGCAAGAGAGTGAAGTGACCCCAAGTCTCAAGAAGATTCAATAACTCTTATATAACCTAACACAAATGACTTTTAGAAATTAGAACACACAATAGCCAATGAAAAGAAGATCAGATTCCTCCAACCTATGTATGATTTATGGGCTTGGCATAAGCACAGAGCAACCCTAACTCAAATTAAGATTCAAGAGCTCGTATTTACAAAAATTATAACACAATATGTTGCAAAAATTTCTGCCATTATACATTAGATGGCCAGGATAAAGCAACCCTGATTCTTGCAAACTATGTTTGACATGAGTGTAAAGTGACCCTGTGTCCCAGCAAGATTCAATAGCTCCTCCACTAAATTTTTCACATTCTAAAGCAGAATAGCTCTTAAACTACTCAATAACCAGAAATTGCAAAGCTACACTAATTCTCTCAAACCACAGTATAGCCAGCAGTCTCTGTAAGAATTAAGCAGTTCTTAATAGCATTATGATCCAAAATCTCCTACAATAACAAAATTTATTGCAGAATATGTTGTAGACAGTTCTCGCACTTCACAATCAGCAAAATGTATGAAGTAAACCTAATTCTCACAGCTATGTGTTCTGTGCAAACTTGCAAAGTGGCCTTGGATCTCGTTAAGTTTGAAAAACTATTGTCTTGGCCAAAATTCTAACACACAAGGATTCTCACTTGTCAACGGGTCTTGGTCAGTTGGTAAAGTGGGGGTCGTGTTTCATCCCCCCCAACCAAATCTTGAATCCCTCTAGAGACACATTTCACCCCTCATGCTTTGACTTTCCCATGCAAAGGGTCTGTTTTATGTGGTTGGGGTTAAGTGCAAGTCTTGGGTGAATTTGGCAGAATACCTACCTCCCACCCATGGCGTCTCCACTGAAGGGATCTTTCTAGAGTGTTGTAAGATAGCTATCTCCCATTGTAGTACTCCCAGAGTGGGGAACGACATGTTTGCCACACAGTATTAAGAAGAAGCATCTTGTCAGAAAAAAATGATTTTCACATAAACAACAGTGTGTGGGTATGGAGTAGCCTTATCCTCGCAATCTTTCCCAAAGCTGTGGGGTGTGAAGTAGCGCCATGTCTCCATACCTAAGTTGCAGGAAATGTCAGCCTCCATACCAAGCCCGAAAACATATGGAAACACAAGTACAGGTACAAAATGTGTATCATACACATCAGAAACGTTTTCGGAGCCATACCATCATACGGAAATGCATTTCACAAAATGGAAACAAGTTTCGCCTTGTATGGGCATGTTTCACAAAATGGAAATGTGTTTTGTACAACAAAATGGAAACACATTTCACCATATATGACTCGTGAGGCATGTTTCTTTTGGATTTTCGGTGCAGAAATTTGGATTTTGCATAATGTAATCATTGATCATCTATTGGTTTCCTTTGACAGTGTCATTTATATGTATCATTCTTATTTTCTTGAAAATAATATGCACACGCGCACACACACATTGTAATTTTTATATCACCTGTTCCCCCAACGTACCTCTTTGGGGGGTCACATTTCCACTAAGTTCCCTTTTCCTAAACCTGTACCCGTTACCATGCAACTTAGCTCCTTACAATTCAATATCTCCTACATTGGCAAACTTTCTAATACAATATCTTGCAAAAGCCTCTCCTATGGCTGTTATAAAGCAGCCCTAATTCTAACGCTTATTCCATTTATATATCTTCCTGCACTGTCGTTAGCCTAGATTTGCTTACTTCTTTATGATATCTGCCAAGGCAATCCTTATTTTGCTACTTCTACTGCCCGTACCCATTTATCTTTCTTTGTTCATGAGTACCAGCAGAGCTTGACATCCTCTCTCTCTGACACACCCGCTCAGCCGAGATCTCCAGTCTATGGTCTTCCTATTGTATCACTGCACTTCAACTATCTTACATTTTTGCTATACTGTTATCTTATAACTTAGCTAGACACTTGGTTCTGTTTCCTTCTTTTCAACTTTTTACTTTCAGTGTTGATATAGGAATTACTTTCGCTTTTGTGGTCATTTGTTGCTTATCTTATCTTATTTCATTTTATAACCAATGTTCTGTTCCCACTGGGTGATACCCTTACCTAAATGCAGAAGGGCTCCAAGCCGTTAAGATTTAAAAGCTCTTGCACTAACAAAATTTCTCTATATTTCATACAATTCCTCTCAAAAATTCATTCAAAAATTTGTTTTTCATTAGCCTGTACAAAAGCATCCCTGATTATTCAAAATTAGGCTTCGATCTAGCAGTTTTACATAGTCCCCATTGTGGCTATTAATATTTACGCCCTAATTTTCATAAATCATATCTTAAATCGGAAGTTTGAGAGTTGCTTTGACGATCTAGTTAAGATTACAAAGAGACGGAGGGAAGTTACCGCAGGAGAGGGTGATCGGGTAGCCTTGGCGGACGAACCGAGGTTGTGAATACTGTTAGTGCTAGCATAGGAGTTGGAAGAAGGGGTAGAGCCGTAGCGGAAGGGCATATCGTCTTCGTCATCATCGTCATTGGACTGAGAGGCCATGACCTGGGCGAGGCGCTGGGCGGCGGCCTTCGCGGCATAATTCTGAGTTCTCTTGATGTTGGAGAGCGCGGTGGATCCGGAGCGAACATGGTGATGATGAGCGGCAGCGGCAGGATGGGCCGGGGACCTGGATGGAGAGGATGACGAATTGGTGCTCGTGCTGCTGGCTGCGCTCCTCTGCCGAGAATACACAGGGCTCCCCCCGCTCCTCAGCCGATTATAATCCATTGTGATCCTTCCACCCTCAACCCTAGAGACCCTATGGAATATAGAGCCACAATTTATTTATTCCACTGTTCTGCTGCTGGCGCTTCGCTGATCGCGGTTTGCTGGTGCCTGAACCGTAGCTTGGCGTTACAGAGAATTGCGGATAATCACAGAGTAAACCGCCGGTTTTGGAGGTTATTTTAAGAGGTGTGAGATATAGACGGTCTGAGCGACAGGTTTTAATTTTGGACAAAATGTATCTTTACTGCGGAGACATGTGATGTTGGTTGTAGGGGCACTACATGCTTTTTCTTACATACGAATCCGACTGATTCTCATAAAAGTAGGCCCATTTAGCAAGGCTTAGCTCCTTTATTACACGCTGTAATCCTGGTAGTTGAGACGTATGCACCCATCAAACGAACATGTTCGAATACTCTGGGCACATAATCCCTTCAATATGTGGAAAGAATGGTCAATCTTGCAGGTTGTACTGCGTTGAGCACTACAAGTGAAATTGGTTCAAATCACTATGAATAGCAACTCAAGCAAGCAAGTTAAGCAAATTACTATGAATAGCAACCATATTGTAGAAGTGATAGAGAATGTATAATGATAGTATAATAATAATAATAATCTATTTTTAAGGTCACCGCCAAGTCACATCAAATTGGTGTATGAGACCCCCTTGTTTGTGGGATAAGGGATTTCCCTCCGCCTAAGTCTACGGAGGTATACATACCCTACCCCCCTCTGGATTTGAACTTGTGACCATTAGACCCACTCAAGCTGTATATTGTACAAGTGTTAGAGAATGTATAATGATAATATTGTTGAGTTCAACAACATTGTTATTGTATTCGTACTGATAAATTGTTATTGTATTTGTACCGATTAGTGGTACAAATGAGGCATTCACAAAAGCAAAGCATAACAAGAAAATAGAGAAGTAATAGAGTCACATAAGAGCAATTTTCAAGTCTTCTCCTCTAATAAATAAACTTAGTTACTCGTTTAACAAAGGAAGTTGAGTCTCTTGTATCTCGCCCTCGTGCCTCGCTACTCTCCCATAACAAATACTATATATATATTTTTTTGTTTGTTAATTTGGCCGAACCTCTTGGCATCGGGATTACCTGTGGCTTGAGAAACCGCGACTCAGGGGCATCTAAGCCATCAAAATCACCCGAGGATCGCACCCAGCCTGAGCCACACCAACCCTTAACATGGTTGGATTTTTTGTCCCCGCAGGTTTCGAACCGGTGACTTTTCAACACAGAGTGGCTTAACAACACACTCCGTCACCCACTGTCCTACACCTCGGGGACAACAAATACTATATATTATCATCTATAAACTCATGTTTTTTATTTGAATATATCTCTAAGAAGAGGGAGAAGTTGACCAAATCAAAACAAGAGATTGGCTCAAATGTACATTTATTTCTAAAACAAATATAAAGAATCACAGGAATCGAAGTAATGTTTTGACTCATAATTGTGAAGAATTATGAAGGCAATTGTGATAGAGCTCGATATTGTTGGTGGTTAAAACCAGGGTGCTTTACAATGAAATGTGTTTACATATTTGTATAGGTAAGTAAATAAGGTTGTCAATAAATAAGGAAATTACAAAGTCGACTTGAGATGTAACAAACTCTGCATTAATCGTAGAAACAATCAAGGGTTTCTAGATTGATTATTGGAGCTAGCATTGACCCAATAAATTTTGATCACCTTCAATAGCAAGCAGGTCAAAAGTCTTGATGATAAGATTATGTTGATTATCACTAAGAATCTTGACTAGTTAATGAAGCACAATGGTATGCATGTTGAGTTATCAACAATGCCACATCGGAAATTTGTTGATGAAGAATTAGTAACCTGTTGAAGATCAATGTGGGTCATAGTTCTACTTAATTGAGTGAGATGCAAGGGTTGGTCATGGTATTAATCACAGTGGACCTTGTAGTGGGATCAATTCCAATTGCACTACAAGCTAAGGCAAGGATGTTGTAGACCCAAATCATGTAACACATATCAAAAGCTCCCCCACTAGGGGATCAATGCCCCCCCTTCATCAAAGGTGGAAGTGTTGGGCTATACAATGGCATAATTTAAAACTAGTGTGGAAAAATTCAATGCACTCTCTACTAATGAAGGAAATTGCTATCGCACCTGCTCAAGTGCAAAGTACTTGCCTTATGTAAAAAATTACTCTACATACAATGAAGCGCAATAACCTTATTGCAGGTAGTTGAGTCATCTAATCAATGACTCGGTTAGATGGTGTTGATGTGTTGGACTCAAAATCAATATCAACTAAAGGTTCTAGTTGTAATGTGCTCTTCTCGAGCATTAAAGCATTGTAAGGTTGTAGAATGTTCAAATTGAAAATTGCAATTATTTAAATCGAGATGGTTTGGGCCTCCTTAAAACACATAGAGCTCCAATAAACCTTTTCCTACATGCTTAGAGAGTTGAGAAGCACCATTAACAACACATTGTATTTGCCATTAACACTGATTGGCAACCCTATTGTCGGGCGGTAGCCTTTGACAACCTTTCTTACTTTCTAAAATGCTTAACTGACCTTATTATGGTCAAACCCCGACTGACTATTGAATCAAAGAATTTGCGAGCACCGGAACATTTGTTCTACATGTATTTCATGATGTAGTGGCATACCTCTTGATGAATTTCACGTTCATATTGGTATGAATTAATGCATTGTTGTTTGTGACAAACTCAAATGACACACACTACAAGGTTGTTTTTTGGATCAAATTTTGTATGAGTCTATGATAAATTCTAGGGTAAAGTAACTCAAGGAGTTGCATGGTTAGCTCTACATACACATTTATAGCTCGACGAAAAAGTTTTTGTGCAAAAAATTTCAGGGAGAAATATGTAATGTACCCAGGGAGGTACCCATGAGGATACTTAGTGTAACATGGCCATATGAATGGAATAGGTCGGTCAATTGGGTTTATCCCAAGTGATTTGTGTTGAGGGGTGTTTCCTCCCCCCCCCACCCAGGTTCAATTCCCTCAAGTGACATGTTTGGCTCTTAAATGAGCATGTTATCGAAAAAGCCTCGGCTTTCTACAAAATCTGGTTTACCTTGGGTACCATCCTCGGAATGAGGGGAAGTACCCGGTGGGTTTCCCCAGGAGTTGTTCCCTCGAAAAAAAAATAATGGAATAGGCCCACTATGTAATTAAAAGGAAATAATACAATAATAAGGGGCAGTTGGCATAAGACCC
>ML820452.1:192282-217024 GCA_009831015.1 Picea engelmannii | reverse complement strand
TTCAAATTGAAAATTGCAATTATTTAAATCGAGATGGTTTGGGCCTCCTTAAAACACATAGAGCTCCAATAAACCTTTTCCTACATGCTTAGAGAGTTGAGAAGCACCATTAACAACACATTGTATTTGCCATTAACACTGATTGGCAACCCTATTGTCGGGCGGTAGCCTTTGACAACCTTTCTTACTTTCTAAAATGCTTAACTGACCTTATTATGGTCAAACCCCGACTGACTATTGAATCAAAGAATTTGCGAGCACCGGAACATTTGTTCTACATGTATTTCATGATGTAGTGGCATACCTCTTGATGAATTTCACGTTCATATTGGTATGAATTAATGCATTGTTGTTTGTGACAAACTCAAATGACACACACTACAAGGTTGTTTTTTGGATCAAATTTTGTATGAGTCTATGATAAATTCTAGGGTAAAGTAACTCAAGGAGTTGCATGGTTAGCTCTACATACACATTTATAGCTCGACGAAAAAGTTTTTGTGCAAAAAATTTCAGGGAGAAATATGTAATGTACCCAGGGAGGTACCCATGAGGATACTTAGTGTAACATGGCCATATGAATGGAATAGGTCGGTCAATTGGGTTTATCCCAAGTGATTTGTGTTGAGGGGTGTTTCCTCCCCCCCCCACCCAGGTTCAATTCCCTCAAGTGACATGTTTGGCTCTTAAATGAGCATGTTATCGAAAAAGCCTCGGCTTTCTACAAAATCTGGTTTACCTTGGGTACCATCCTCGGAATGAGGGGAAGTACCCGGTGGGTTTCCCCAGGAGTTGTTCCCTCGAAAAAAAAATAATGGAATAGGCCCACTATGTAATTAAAAGGAAATAATACAATAATAAGGGGCAGTTGGCATAAGACCCCTGGGAATATTCCTAAAAAGGTATAAATACACATGAGTATCATTGTATTGGATATGTGTTGAATTATATTGTCTTGTAGCAAGCTCGGCTTGTGGAATGATTCCTTCCATAAGGAATATTTGATGGTGTTACCCTACCTTAAGGGTTCTTCTCTCTATATTATTGGTGGTGTTCATGGTGAATGCTTTAGTATCTTTGGTGTTTAGGGTTTATTTTTGAAGTTTTATGGTGGATTATCTCTTATTTGAGGTACCATCAAATAGTCCTTATGGAAGTAATCACTCCACAAGCCATGATTGCTACACGACAATACAATTCAACACATATCCAATACAATGATACTCATATGTATTTATACTATTTCATGAGTATTTCTGGGGTCTTGTGCCAACTACCCTTTACTATTGTATCATTTCCTTTTAATTACCCAATGGGTCTATTCCATTATTATGGCCACATTACATGTAATGTAGCGTACATAGGGAGGATAACATGGAGTGCCTATGCAGGTACTCAAGGGGATAATGAATGTAATGTGGCATGTGGAGGATAATATAGGGTGCCTAGGGAGGTACCCAAGGGGATAATGAATGTAATGTGGCATGTACAATATTAATGTAATGTACCTAGGGAGGATAATATTGGGTACCGGGGATAATGAATGTAATGTGGTCATAATATTGAAATAGGCCCATTGTGTAATTAAAAGGAAATAATATAATAGTAAGAGGTAGTTGGCACAAGACCCCCAAAATACTCATGAAATAGTTAAATACATATGAGTATCATTGTATTGGATATGTGTGGAATTGTATTGTCTTGTAGCAAGCATGGTTTGTGGAGTGATTTCTTCCATAAGGAGTATTTGATGGTGTTGCGCTACCTCAAGGGTTCTTCTCTCTGTATTCTTGGTGTTGTTCATGGTGAATGCTTTATATCTTTAGTGTTTATGGTTTATTTTTGAAGTTTTATAGTGAACTAAATCTTATATCTTTCAAGTTTTACTACAAATGGTATGGATTAATGCATTGTCGTTTGTGATAAACTCAAATGACACACACTACAGGGTTATTTTGTGAATCAGATTTTACATGAGTCTATGATAAAGCCTTAGGTAAAGGAACTCAAAGAGTCATGTGGTTGGCTCTACATACACATATATAACTTGACGAAAAAGTTTTTTTTTCATCTAATTTTAAGGAGTAATGACATTGGGATGTCGTTATGCTCAATACATAGGGCTTTGTCACAATACCTTGTGGTATTCTCTTCCTAGGAGGAAAAGTTTTATGCAAAGTGTAATGAACCAAATTGATTTATTAACTAAATATCTAAAACAAATAGAAGAAGATAAATAAATATAGAAAGATAAAATAATTTTTAATATCGAATGAGATGATGATTACTATGGTACATGACATTGTATCTAAATGTGCATTGAAAATCATTTACTCAAGGACATGACTTTTGATTTATTAAGATTATTATTATTTAATGTATTGATGATGATGTTTGAAAACGATTTACCTTGAAACATGATTTTTTATTTGATTTATTAATATTATCGGTATTTAATGTATTGATTGTGATGTTTACCATCCTTTAAGACCAATTAGGTTTATGGAACAAATAAAAGGAATTTACTTGAGTGATATGACCTTTAATTTATTATTATCATTATTCAATGTATTAATAATAATGATGTTTGTCATTCCCTTAAAATTCCTTTAAACTGATTTGGTTTATCTTATAAATAAAGGGAATTATATTAAATATTTATTAGAATGTTATTTCTATTTTTGAATACGTGAAAATTAAAGTACCAAAGCTAGTAAGATTTTTGTAAGTGATGAGACTTAAGGAATAGTTACATTTTAAAATTGGATAAAGTTATGTCATATATTATTAATCGCAAGGCAAGTAAAAAGGAAATGGTGTTCATCCTCGACCTCCTTAGTATCACAAAATTTGTAGATTCACTCATCTCAATGTGTTTTTGGGTTAATCCAATGACTAATGTCACTATGGAGGTCATGAGCATTGGTCTTAATTTTTATGTGCACAATGTACTCCATTTTAAATGATGCTTTGTAATATCCCTAGGCCGCGCCCAATTGTAATGTAGATGAAAATGTACTTAAGCTAGCGAGTTGTTTTGATATCATTTTGTATACACATTTCATGGCATAGTGCGTGCATGTACTACGCAATGCAATGATGAAGTGTGCACATTCCAGGATACTGCGCGCAACATCTTAAGTGTGCACGATTGTGAGGCCAGCGAGACTTTGTATATATGTTATGTTTTATAGGCTGGTGAGCCAGTTATTATAAGCTAGGATGCTTATGTTTTGATTAGGCCGAAGAACCTAGATGTTAAAGGCCAGTGTGCCTGTTTTTGTACATATCTCATAATTAATATAAAATACATCGTTGCGCCCAGACCGACCATGATAAAAGAGATGGGGGACTAAACTCCACTAGTTAGGGAAAGGGAGGGGCTAAGTTAAGGAAAGGGGCTAAGCTAGGGAGCTTAAGCCAAAAAGGAATATTATATTAATATTTCTTAAATCATAAAGTATGGATAATTATTTTATAATCATAAAGTTGGGTATAAGTGGGCCAAAGTAGCTCCCAACATGACTAGTGTCAAGTTGGGGACATGCATACATATTGTTGGGACTTAGTTCATTTCCTATCATCTTTCCATCATTTCCTTCCATCATTCAATCATCCATGAGTATTCACAACCATTGAGCTATCCTTTGTATCTCCATGACTGTACCTGAACCCATATCCATAGTCAATTGTGTTGGTGTGTCTGGTTAACTTGGGAGTTGGACTGAAGAAGTGGGTTGCCATGCCCGTGAGCAATTCTATGGGTGAGAGAATTGTTGGGGATTGATTTCCTTGAGGTGTTGAACTGCAGCTACAGTGCTCTGAGACTTCCTGTCCGGCATGTTGCTGAAGCCCGGAAAGGAAGTGGGGTAGTCGAAGGACTGTTGAGCAACGAAGGGGCACACTTCCTGGGTGGGACAGGCATGTGGGGAATGAGGGACTGTGGGTTGTTAGTTTGAGTTGGCACTTGAGACAAAATCTTTCATGTTGTCTATGAGCCTTTAGTCTGGTTAGGAATCCATTTACCTGGGTGGAGTTTAGTTCCAGCTCGGGGGTGACTCACTGTTGAGAGTGATGAACAGTGTGGTCTAAGGCTGGGAGGTTCGTGGAAGGTCTGCACGCAGTTGGTGATATTCTTACAAAGATAAGTGTCAATTGTGTGATAAATTTAGAAGTTGCATTGTTATTTACGTGCTTATTTTTATGGGTTTCTCCTATACATGATTATAACTATCTGTACGCTTATGGGTATTTCCCGTATATGTTGCATGTCTGTGTTTATTGTTATTTCAGTATGAATTCGTGCATTTACGTAAAGTATTTGTCTGTTATGTTTTATATATATGTTCCCGCAAGAGCTCTCTGTGTATATAATTTAATTGCATGCAGTTCGAAAAATTTATGTGGCATAGCTCAGTATGATGTTGGGTTTATTACAGTATGTTCCGCAGAGAGAACGTAAGTGTTCTCTGGCGTAGCGTGGCCCGACATGGCTGGCCGGGGACGTTACATGCTTCATCCTCCAAGCATGGTTAAAGCAAGGTATGTCTTCATTTCCTCTTACACTTCTTTCACTCGAGGAACTACTCTTCATGTTTCCCTGGTCAAGGAAACAAGACGTTGAGACCTTCAAACTTCTGAACAATATTATCACGTTGTAAAAAGGTCAATCCGCCTAAATTGATTATCTTTGAAATTGTATGGTGAGATATATGATTAGGACTTGTTTGATTGCACTTCTTTGTAGATCATAGGAAATCAACCATATCTGAGTCCCAATATTTAAGAATGTAAACTAATTTTTGTTTCGAGTGACGTTGGTAAGTTGATTATTCCATGCAACAACTTTTGTGATGAGGGTGACAAGAGGGTCTAATAGTTGAGCTTCCTTTTGATATACTCAAATTGAAAACTAATGCTTGAGTATTTTTTGGTGTTTTGATACTATTGGGCTTAGATATGATTTAGTCAGTGGGCATAGAAGGTCTTCAATGATGGTCGAATTTGTAGACATTATCTTTTTTATTGATGGGATATTTGGATTTTTCAACAATATATAAAGTTTCATCAGTAGTAACACTTGGTTTTTCCACTTCGAATGATTATGTGGGGGCTTCCCAATCTATAATTTGTACACTTACTTTTGAAATAATTGTTGATTCAACTAGGTTAGTTGACATTATTTACCAAACCTTGGAATAAATGTGTATTTTCTCGTTGATTTGTTTACTTCGTCGAGTAGGATTTGACTATGACGTTTTGGATGGGCAACTTCCTTGTCCTTGTTTAATAAGATTCGCAAAAAAGCTTGTCGAGATTAACGTACTACATGTTTCAATCTATCGACTTCTTCAGAAAGGCCTTTATTTTCAAGCCATAAACTAATATTCAAAAAAATATTCTTTAAGAAAACCACTCTGAGTCTCAACAATTGTTCATATTGTTTTGTAGATATTAGTGCCATGGTTGTTTCATTAAAGATTATAGTTTAACTAATTTCACTAATTTTACTAATATCCTTTCTTGATAACTCGAGACTAACTAAACACACATAAGTCCAAAGGCCTCGCCGCGATTAAATATATATCCTTCTTCATCTAATTCTATTTGGAATTTCAAAAATCTTGATATTCTTTCTTAGCTTGAGTTTTATTCATTTTGATAATAATATTATTTTTTCTTCCCTATATTTTTGTTCAAAGAAAAAAATGAGTATGTTTGATATTTTTAGCAGAAATCAAAATATAGATATTCTTAACTACAAGGCTATCAATCAAAATCACAAATAGTCTTTATCCTATCAATACTTCTACATATTGTAGTCTTCCAAAAATAGTATTAGGTCTTCAATGAGATAAACCATAATCTTTTTACATCATTACATAAAAGCAAGAGTTAAATTCACTTCTTCAAAAAGACCTTGCATCTAGGCAAGGTTCACAATCTACCAAAAGAGAGAAGAGTGGGAGACAACCAAGAGGTCATCTCCCTTGAATTCTTGGAGAAACAAGGATCCTCTTTGAGGGCAAAGTGCATCCTTTGAACGAGAGTTAACTTTCGTGTCAAATTCCTCGTATATGTGGGCAAAAGAAATGAAATGAAAATGTTGCTTTACCTCCAAAACTCCAAGTAAAATAGGCCCCATAGCTAAATTTGAGAGTTGACACTTTCCATTAGACAAATTTGTAGGCAGTTTAGAGTCGCCCAACACTTGAAGCTTTTTTAATCATTTATTTGCAAATGTTTTTAGGAGCAACCACAAGGTATAAGTTTTAGCTATGTTATTTGTACTTATATCAGCTCCATATTTTAATGAAAAATACTGCAAGGAGGAAACATGTGAAATCACCCTTACCCCACACTTTCTTCGGGTTCCTTGATAGGCCCCACCAAAGAATCCCCATGCAAATGAAGAATCAATCTCATGATGCTTTAATGATCTTGGAATTTTTTTAGAAGAATCCTCTAACACTCTTTATAAGATAGACTAATTGAATGAGCCAAATGTCCAATGGACAAAGAAAGGTCCCGAAAGAACATCTTATTCCTAGACAGCCAAGGGCCCCAAATGGCGAAACAAGGTAAGGATTTATGCTTTGAGTTTGACTTGTCCAATATCCAACTTTGAAAATTTTCATGCAGAGAACCTTGGGACCAGATGATAGGGCTTTTAGTCGGGATCAGAACTCCTTTCCAAATAGAGCTCGAGAAAGTACATGAAACAAATAAAAGATCCATTATTTCATTATCTTGTTTGCATGAGACACATCTATTTGGCCTATTCCAACCTTTTTTTTTAGCATTGCCCCATGTGAGAACCTTGTTTGAGAGGCTAGCTAGCCATAAAAAAATTATCGTTTTAAGAGGGCTTGATAGTTTCAAGATCAAACGCCACCACCAAGCCTTACCATTTCTTAGATTTGTTGCTAGCATCACATCCATTTAAGCTTTGTATCCTAATTTAGTTGTGAGAGACTTGTGAGCTTCGTTCCTTGACCATTTCAACTCATCCTCCTGATCTCGAAGAACAATGACACATTGTTTGAGAAAATAAACATAGGAGGATTATTCTTCTACAATATTTTCAAGTAAATTTGGGTCCTTTGCAGAAAACCATTTTTTATCCTTTATATATCTCCTCATTCATAATACTCTTAATTGCTTCCATTTAAAGCAAGGGATAAAATTGCTTCCAATTTATTGACTACAACTCAACCTAACATAGGTTGTTAGAGGGTTAAAGGCCTCCATTGACATCTAATAAGATTGAAAGCTTACTCAAACATTTCCTTGTGAAATACCATTATTAAACATAAGGCAAAGTTTTGATGTAATTTCAAAGATAAAATCAAAATTTTCTATAACTACAACTCAACTTAGCAGAGGTTGTTAAAAGGTTAAACGACTACATCACCATCTAATAAAATTACAAGCCTACTTAAACATTTCCTTCAAAATACAGTTGAGCAAAATTTTGTTATAACTTGAAAGACAAAATCAAAGTTGAAAACTTACTCTTAGGGTTCCATCATATGAATCCCAAGCTTGCATTAGCTTTAGCAAAATTGCCACAGTGGCTGACACATATTTTACATGCTTCGAAAAACACCCTCTTATAATTGAGATGATAGTTTTTCCCTCTTTAAGAATATATATTTATTTAATCTTGGTAAGCTTTTTTTAACGAGGTAATATTATCATTAGTATTTGGCTTTGTTTTGAATTTGTTTTGAATCATCTAAATGTTGACGAAGAATTAATATCCCACCGTGATTAATGTTTTCTCCCCGAGACATTTCTATCGAGATCACGACTTTAGATTATTTGTGTTCCTTGATATTCCCTTCACGGCGAACGCGGCCCGATGTGTGATTTTGCTGGTAAGATGGCGCTTCATATTTGCCGATTTATTCTATGATTGACGCTAACTTACACAATTTGTAAATGGAATTTGATATTTTCATGTTAGATTGTTTGTGGGCTTTCACCATGTTGCGATCAATGCGTTACACCTAAGTGATTTGACTGTTTAATCATTTTTAAGTTTTTTGGGGTTATATCCATTTTAATTTTGGAATTTGGGATATATTAAATCTGAAGTAGTCTAAATGTTTTATCTTTTGATTGTTTTTTGGTGATTTTTTTTCGTTTGATTTTGTCCGAAATATGGTAAGGAATGGTTGGATCTGCATATTTGAGTAATTAAGTTTGTATAATTCGAGTGCCCTAGGGGTTTTTCAGCATGCTAAATCCATTTATGCATTTAGAAATGCAATTTAAACAACATAAAATAGTGATTTTGTCCAAATTTACATTGCCGGATTTCAGCCAAAAAACCCAAAAGGTAGAATGTTTAGCCAACACCTATTAAATGTAGCTAAAAATAAATGAAAAAATAAATAAAAAATCAATATTATTTAAAATGATTTATTTTATTATTAGCTCTATCATACTTAGAGAGGGATCCAATTTTTAGAGGTACAAAAATTGTCTCAAAGTTTTTCAATTTAAAAAACTTTTCACCTTGAGGATTTGATCTCTCTAGACATAAGATAGATCTAGAGTTAAAATGGATATATATATATTCACTATGCCTAGGGGTTTGGGAATGTGTTGAATAATCTTGTTGAGGCTTATGTGTTGTGGTGTGGGTTCTCCATTGCCAAAAAACACGGTCTCAAGTCCTTGTTGGTTTTTGGGGATTCATTGTTGGTTATTAAAACAATGATTACTCGTTTGGATCCAAGAGAAAACAAGCTAAGGTCTGTCATCTTTTGAATCAAACAAGCTCTAGCTCACTTTAATCAGGTTTCCTTTTACCACATTAAAAGGGAATTGAACAACGGGGCAAACAATTGGGCAAAATTCGCCTCATTTTTAAATCCTGGAATTCTATTAAAAAATGGGGATATACATTATTGCACAATTCCTTGGATTGTTCATTAGTGGACATTTATTGTTACTAACCTTGTTTTGCAGTCATCATATATAACAACTGGAAAAGGCTTAGGTAAGACGTCGAGAGTGGGCTCGCCTCACACAGACACATACACACATGGCCAGACAACTCTCACTTGTGAAACTTAAATGTGACATGATGACTTCCCTCAAGAAATATGGGACATTTTTGGACTAGTGCTATACCATGGGGTGCTCTCTTTATAGTCTGGTTTGGGGATTTCTTGGTCTGTAACCTAGTTGCATTCACGATGCTCTCCTAGTGGCATTGTTGGTATTTTGGAGGGGGCACAACAAGTGTTACGACAAGCAATGCATGCAGACAATGGTGAAGGGACGTGACCGACCTGCAATGTTAGTTTTTATTCTATGCCTCAGGGATAGGACCAAGCTTGCTCTAGTCTCCATGCTCTGCTATTTTGTTTTATACTTGTGTGTTCGCGTCAATTTTGTGCTCAAGTGCGGTCAATTGGGGTCATTTCGTGAACCTTTTCTTTATCAGTGGTTTGACTCTCGGCTTCTCTCTCTGGGGCACGTTGTTTTAGTCTTGTGGTTTGTAGTCACCCATTACTTTGGAGTGCCTCTGAATGGTTCTCATTTGATGGGGGAAGCCCGACATGCAATGGAAAATGAGGATATCAAGGAAATAAAACGGGCTCTTTACTGGTATGAAGACATTAGTCAAGCCAACAGTAGTGCCTTACTGATTGTTTTCTCCAAGGTTACAGAGTTGGAACAGGCCAATATATATTTGAATGTTAATTTCATGAATCTTCTTTCCTCCAGAAACATAGAATTGACTTATTGGAGACATAACGCAATAGGCTTCGCTCTTCGATCCTCTCACAATGAACGGACTCTATGTCCTTTGCCTCCAACAATCGTGGCACTGAGTGTTTGAATCAAGCATGGATAATAGACATTGAAATTGTATACCATAATCAAGTTCCTATGGAGATTGAAGGTGCAAGTCCTCCTCACTTTGACGAGGGGTAGGAAGAACAACGTAGTGTACACATCTAAAACAATGTGCATGTTTTTTGAAGTTAACAGTCTTTTGGGTCAGTTTGTTAGGCAAACTACTAGAAGAAATACTTGGAACTCCTTAAAGGAATGTTTTTTGACTTCATATGTAAATATAGAAATATGTCTAGTTTTGATGAAGTCGTATGAACGTGGGGATTATAATAGTTGCTAGCCTCGACGCAACTGATCCTTTGAATTAATATAATTTTCTATTATGGTTGTGTGTGTGTGTGTGTGTGTGTGTGTGTGTGTGAGAGAGAGAGAGAGAGAGAGAGAGAGAGAGAGAGAGAGATGCTCCTTATCCCCTCTCATTTTCCTTTTAACTACTGTAAGATTTAGTAGGTTGTTAAAGGAGGCTTTGAAAAATGGTAGATTTAAAGGGGTTATAATTGGACAATCTTGTAATATCACTCATTAATATTTGTTGATGACATAATTATTTTCTATTCAAGGGCTTTAGAAGGGTTGTCGACAAGTTTAAGGACATCATGGATTTATTATGTAAGGCAACATGAACGAAAATAAATTTAGACAAATCAACTCTCTCACTGTGGGGTATACCTAAGTAGGAAATGAATTATATTTCACAAATTCTCCCTTTCAAATTAATAGACCTTGACATGGGATTGAAGTACTTGGGGTTTCCACTTGAAGCCAAACATGTACAAAAAAAAAGATATTATCGATGATTAACAACTAAAGTGGAAAAGAAGATAAACACTTGGTGTAACAAGTAGATTTTCCGAGAAGGACACATGGTAGTAGTCAAAGTCGTATTAGAAATAACCTCTGCATTTTGGATGTCAATGACATGGATCCCAAAAGGAGTTATGGAAGTCATTAGAAATCTATGCTATAGATAAATATGGTCTAGAGATAATGAGAAAAGAGGCTTTTCTCTGGCCTCATGGAAGAAGTTAGCCCTTCCAAAACTAAATAGAGGATGGGGTTTAAAGAACTTGTTCCTCTTTTCAAATGTGTCGTCAACAAAAAAGAATGGAGTTTAATTCAAGGAACTGAGCTATGGGTTCATGTAATTAAAACCAAATACATTGCACCAGATACAATGAAGGAATGGGTCAGGAACCTTGTAAAGTGAGTACATAATGTTTCAATAATGTGGAAAGTGATGATCTATGCTTTCCAATTGGCGGGGCACTGGTTGGTGTGGCAAGTTATAAAAGGAGATGAAGTTCATATTGGACTTGATCCATGGGTGGGTGGTAAAGGAAGACATAGATTTTCCCCACAACTAATCTTAGAGTTAAGAAATGAAGGATACTCCACCACAAGAGCCAGGTGCATCAATCTCTCTACTACTAGAGGTAGAGCCTCTATCAAGAACAACTATCTCATAAATAAATTTTGACAAAAGTGCACTATCAAGTGTCTCTATATCAATATCACGAAGATGTGCAACGATACTTGATGTGAACATAATGTCCAAAGCATCAAAAGCTTGTGACACATGTGGAGGAAGAGGAGGAGGAGGGGGGTCAATGGACAATGACACATGTGGACTAGCAAAAAGATAATGGTCGGTGGATGGTGACACAAGTGGAGGAGGAAGGGGAGGATCAATAGAATATGGTGACGCATGTAGAGGAGAAGGAGGAGGAGGATCAGATGTGGATGTAAGTTTAGACACATGTGGGGGGAAGGAGGAGAAGGATCAGACGCAGATGCAGGTTCAGACACATGTGGAGGGGAAACAACATGATCGATAGATGGTGCAACTTGTTATAACACAAGTTGTAGGTTGGGAAAAGCTCGACCCAACCACAAAAGTAAGTGCTAAAACTAGGAAATCCTACACCCAATGTCACCTCGATGTAGGTCCTGCACTTCAAGGGTGACTAGGTCACTCTAGGGAGGCGATCCCGATGACCCTAGGGGGAATGAGATGTAGAAGGATGGATGATGAAAGTGGAAACCCTAGAAGTCAAATCTAAGTGAAATGAGAAGTGGAAAGAGATGCCTTGTAAATCAAGTGATTGTTGCCCCAAAGGTGTAGTACTTCTTCGAATGATTGTAGTAAGGCTTGGCTCCTTTATTACACGTTGTAATCCTGGTAGTTGAGACGTGAGCACCCATCAAACGAACATGTTCGAATACTCTGGGCATATAATCCCTTCAATATGTGGAAAGAATGGTCAATCTTGCAGCTTGTATTGCGTTGAGCACTACAAGTGAAATTGTTGACGGTGAGTGATCAAATCACTATGAATAGCAACTCAAGCAAGTTGAAGCAAATTACTATGAATAACAACCATATTGTAGAAGTGCTAGAGAATGTATAATGATAGTATATTGTATAAGTGTTAGAGAATGTATAATAATAATATTGTTGACCTCAACAACATTGTTATTGTATTTGTACTCTAAGTAGTACAAATGAGGCATTCGCAAAAGCAAAGCATGACAAGAAAATATAGAAGTAATAGAGCCACACAAGAGCAATTTTCAAGTTTTCTCCTCCAATAAATAAATTGTGTTACTTGCCCAACAAAGGAAGTTGATTCCCTTGTACCTCGCCCCTACGGTCAAGCGAGCAACTCATGCCTCGCTACTCTCCCATAATAAATACTATATATTATCATCTATAAACTCATGTTTATTTATTTGAATATATCTCTAAGAGGATGGAGAAGTTGACCAAATCAAAACAAGAGATTGGCTCAAATGTACATTTAGTTCTAAAACAAATACAAAGAATCACATGAATCAAAGTAATATTTTGACTCATAATTGTGAAGGAAATTGTGATAGAGCTCTATATTGTTGATGGTTAAAAGCATGGTGCTTTACAATGAAATGTGTTTACATATTTACATAGGCAAGTAAATAAGGTTGTCAATAAATATGGAAATTACAAAGTCGACTTGAGATGTAACAAACCCTGCATTAATCGTAGAAACAATCAAGGGTTTCTAAATTGATTATTGGAGCTAGCATTGATCCAATAAACTTTGATCACCTTGAATAGCAAGCACGTCAAAGGTCTTGATGATAAGATTATGCTCACTATCGATGAGAATATGGACTAGTCGATGAAGCACAATGGAATGCATGTTGAGTTATCAACAATGCCACATCAAAGATTTTTTTACGAAGAATTAGTGACATGTTGAAGATCAATGTGGGTCATAGTTCTACTGAATTGAGTCAGATGCAAGGGTTGTTCATGGTATGAATCACGGTGGACCTTGTCGTGGGCTCAACACTGATTGCATTATAAGCTAGGGCGAGCATGTTTTAGACCCAAATCATGTAGCACATATCAAAATCTTCGCCGTTGGGAGAGCAATGGCCCCCCTTGCATCAGAGGTGGAAGTGTTGGGGTATACAATGGCATAATTTAAAACTATTGTGGAGAAATCAATGCACTCTCTACTAATGAAGGAAATTTATATCGCACCTGCTCAAGTGCAAAGTACTTGCCTTATGAAAAAAATTACTCTACGTACAATGAAGCACAATAGCCTTATTGCGGGTAGTTGAGTCATCTAATCAATAACTTGGTTTGATGTCGTTGATGTGTTGAACTCAAAATCAATATCAACTAGAGGTTCTAGTTGTAATGTGCTCTTCTCGAGCATTAAAGCATAGTAAGGTTGTAGAATATTCAAATTGAAAATTGCAATGATTTAGATAGAGATTGTTTGGGCCTCCTTAAAACTCATAGAGCTCCGATCAACCTTTTCCTATGTGCTTAGAGAGTTGAGAGAATCAATATTGTCCAAGCACCATTAGCAACCCATTTTATCTGCCATTAACACTGATTGGCAACCCTATTGTTAGGTGGTAGTCTTTGACAACCTTTCTCACTTTCCAAAATGCTTAAGCAACCTTATTATGGTCAAACCTCAGCTGACTATTGAATCAAAGAATTTGTGAGCACTGGAACATTCATTCTAAAGGTATTTCATGATGTAGTGTCATACCTCTTGATGAATTTCACATTCATATTGGTATGGATTAATGCATTGTTGTTTGTGACAAACTCAAATGACACACACTACAAGGTTATTTTGTGGATCAAATTTTTCCTAAATCTATGATAAATCCTTAGGTAAAGGAACTCAAGGAGTTGCGTGGTTGGCTCTACATGCACATCTATAGTTCGATGAAAAAAAAAAATTGTATATAATTTTAGGGAGAAATTTGTAATGTACATAGGGAGGCACCCACACGGATAATTAGTGTAATGTGATCATGATAATGGAATAGGTCCACTATGTAATTAAAAGGAAAGAATATAATAATAAGGGGTAGTTGGCATAAGACACCTAGGTATATTCATGAAAAAAGTATAAATACACATGAGTATCATTGTATTGTCTTGTAGCAAACATGGCTTGTGGAGTGATTCCTTCCATAAATAGTATTTGATGGTGCTACCCTACCCTAAGGGTTCTTCTCTTTATATTATTGGTGTTGTTCATGGTGAATTCTTTGGTATCTTTGGTGTTTATGGTTTAGTTTTGAAGTTATATTGTGGATTATCTCTTATTTGGGGTACTATGAAATGCTCCTTGTGGAAAGAATCACTCCACAAGCCATGCTTGCTACAAGACAATGCAATCCAACACATATCTAATACAATGATACTCATGTGTATTTATACTTTCTCATGAGTACTCATAGGGGTCTTATCCCAACTACCCTTTAATATTATGTTCTTTCCTTTTAATTACACAGTGGGCCTACTCCATTATTATGGCCACATTACATTCATTATCCCCTTGGGTACCTCCCTAGGCACCCCATATTATCCTCTCTATGTACATTACATTCATTATCCCCTTGGGTGCCTCCCCAGGAACCCCATATTATCCTCCCTATATATATTACATTAATGTAATGTACATATGGAAGATAATATGGGGTGTTCTCCCTATGTACATTGCATTCATTATCCCCTTGGGTACCTCCCTAGGCACCCCATATTATCCTCCCTATGTACATTACACATTACATTCATTATTCCCCTAGGTACCTCCCTAGGCACATGTGGTGCCTAGGGAGGTACCCAAGGGGATAATGAAAGCTATGTGTAATGTACACATGGAGGATAATATACATAGTGAGGATAATATGGGGTGCCTAGGGAGGTACCCAAGGGGATAATGAATGTAATGTGTAATGTACATAGGGAGGATAATATGGGGTGTCTAGGGAGGTACCCAAGGGGGTAATGATTGTAATGTGTAATGTACACAAGAAGATAATATGGGGTGCTTAGGGAGGTACCAAAGGGGGTAATGAATGTAGTGTGACATGTACAATATTAATGTAATGTACCTAGGATAATATGGGGTGCCTAGGGAGGTACCCAAGAGGACAATGAATGTGATGTGGCATGTACCTAGGGAGGATAATATGGGGTATCTAGGGAGGTACCCAAGGGGATAATGATTGTAATGTGCCCATAATATTGGAATAGGCTCACTATGTAATTAAAAGGAAATAATATAATAATAAGGGGTAGTTTGCACAAGACCCCTAGGAATACTCATGAAATACTATAAATACATATGAGTATCATTGTATTATATATGTGTTGAATTGTATTGCAATGTAGCAAGCATGGCTTGTGAAGTGATTCCTTCCATAAGGAGTATTTGATGATGTTGCCATACCTTAAGGGTTCTTCTCTTTGTATTTGTAGTTTGTTTATGGTGAATGCTTTGATATCTTTGGTGTTTAAGTTTTATTTTTGATGTTTTATGTCTTTAAAGTTTTACTACAAGTAGTATGTGTTAATGCATTGTCGTTTGTGACAAACTCAAATGGCACACACTACATGGTTATTTTGTGGATCGGATTTTGTTGGTTTATGATAAATCCTTAGGTAAAGAAACTCAAGGAGTAGTGTGGTTAGCTCTACATACACATTTATAACTTCGACAAAAAAGTTTTTTTTCATCTAATTTCATGAAGCAATCACACATTGTGATGTCGTTATGCTCAAGGCATGTGGCTTTGTGGCTTTGTAACAATACCTTGTGGTATTCTCTCCCCATGAGGAAAACTTTTATGCAAAACAATGTAATGAACCAAATTTGTTCATTAACTAAATATCCAAAACAAAACAAATAGAAGAAGATACAGAAATATATAAGGATAAAATAATTTTAAATATCAAATGAGATGATAATTACTATGGTATATTCAAAATGTACATTGAAAATCTTTTACTCAAGGACATGACTTTTGATTTATTAATTTTATTATTATTTAATGTATTGATGATGATGTTTGAAATCATTTACCTAAGGATGTGATTTTTGATTTATTAATATTATTATTATTTAATGTATTGATGGTGATATTTATCATCCTCTAAGACCAATTAGGTTAATGGAACAAATAAAAGGAATTTACTTGAGTGGCATGACTTTTGATTTATTAGTATCATTTTTTAATATATTGATGATAACAACGTTTGTCGTTTCTTTTAACTAATTAGGTTTATTGTACAAATAAAGAGAACTAGATTAAATATTCATTAGAATGTTATTTCTATTTTTGAATACGATGAAAATTAAAGTACCAAAGCTAGTAAGATTTTTGTAAATGAATAGTTACACTGTAAAATTGGATAAAGTTATGTCATATATTATTTATCGCAAGGCATGTAAAAAGGAAATGACACTCATCCTCAACCTCTTTAATATTACAAATTTTGTAGATTCGCTCATCCCAATGTATTTTTCGATTAATCCAATGACCAATGTCACTATGGAGGTCATGATTATTGGTCCTAATTTTTATGTGCATAATGTACTCCCTCTCAAAGGATTTTTCATCCTCTAAGCTAAAGCAAGGTATGTCTTCATTGCCTCTTGCACTTCTTTCACTTGAGGCGCTACTCTTCATATTACACTAGGCAAGGAAACAAGATGCTAAGACCTTCAAAGTTATGAACAATACTATCACGTTGTAAAAAGGTCAATCCACCTAAATTAATTATCTTTGAAATTGTATGGTGAGATATATGATTATGATTTATTCGATTGCGCTTCTTTGTAGATCATAGGAAATCGATCATATTTGAGTCCCAATATTTAAGAATGTAAACTGATTTTTGTTTCGAGTGACGTTGGTAAGTTGATTATTCCATGTGACAACTTTTGTGATGAGGATGATAACATGGTCTAATAGTTGAGCTTCCTTTTGATATACTCAAATTGAAAACCAATGCTTGAGTATTTTTTGGTGTTTTAATATTGTTGGGATTAGATATGATTTAGCCAGTGACCATAGAAGGTCTTCGACGATGGTCGACTTTACAAACATTACCTTTTTTATCAATGGAATATTTGGCTTTTTCAACAATAGATAAATTTTCATCAGTAGTAACACTTGGTGGTTTTTCCACTTCGATTGATTATGTGAGGGTTTCCCTATCTATATTTTGTACATTTACTTTTGAAATAATTGTTGATTCAACTAGGTCAGTAGACATTATTTGCCAAACCTTGGAATAAATATGTATTTTCTCTTTGATTTGTTTACTTTGTTGAGTAAGATTTTACTATGACTTTTTAGATGGACAACTTCCTTGTCCTTGTTTAATAAGATTTCATAAAAAAGTTTGTCGAAATTAATGTATTTTGTGTTTCAATCTATCGACTTCTCCAAAAAGGCCTTTATTTCCAAACCATAAATTAATATTCATAAAAATATTCTTTAAGAAAACCCGCTCCAAGTCTTAGCAATTGTTCATATTGTTTTGTAGATATTTTTTTTTTTAAGTAAAAAAGAGTAGTACCTTCTATATTAGATAAGCATAGAACTTAGACAAAAATACATAGTCAAGGCTAAAAACCACCAAAAAAAATATTGCCGGTAATACTGCCGGAAACCAGTAACACTAAGGGGCTGATAGAAGTTTTAGCAATAATACATTATAACTGAAAAGCCCCTATCCTGCCCGAAGGAAACCAGGACAGGTGCTAAAGGTCCAAGAGTTCATAAAGTAAAAAAGCATTAAACAAAGCCAGGAATCAGTAAAACCTAAGCATCCGGAGCGCCGTCACCATCCCTCGCCTGCCAGCTGTGCCTTGCTGGAATARCAAACTCCTGAGCRCACATGGGACACTTGTGCTGAGCTGGARCTCCGGAGAACGCGCTRAGGAGGATATCTAAGCGYTGGCTCATGAGGAGCGTTCTGAGCTCCATGTCGGCCAGGTGGCTGCGTAACTCGAAGACTAAGGCCAGGTGCTCATCGCTCAAAAGAAAACCATGCATGCCACCTTCCAAGCCACTGCGGGGAGCAGTTCCCGAATCCATTTCCTCATCCAGCTCATCCACAGCCTTCCTCTGCTCCTCACTAGCCTTGTTGTCCGTGGGCTGCTCAGCTTGAAACGATGGCAGTTCGTCCTGCCATGGAATTTCTTCAATTGGACAGCCTGGGATGTCGTCAGCACTGTGTGAGGCGCGAACTGGGACTTCCATGGCTCGTGGCATCGCAATGCATGGCAGGTCATCTCGTGGCATCTCAATGCATGGCGGGTCACCTATAGACGGGTGCTCCTCTATGATGTATGTGGGCAGCTCGACCTTAGGCTCGACATCCCTTTCATTTGTCACACTAGGAATCAGCCCATCCCTGCTGCAGCCAGCCTTCTGTTCAGCCATGGAGTCGAGCATCATTCGCCTTTCTGCACGAGCTCTTCTGCGGAGAATTGAGGACGCCAGAGACAGTGCTCTCTCCAAATCCTGCTTCTTGCGACGCTGCTCCCTGTGAGCTTCCCAGGCTGAGCCCCGACGAGACCTGCCGCGCTCACGAACCATTGAAACCAAGTGGTAAGTGCAGTGAGCAAGAAAGAGCCGCGCAAGACTAGAAGTCCCCAACAAGAACAACAGCCAGAACAGGTCCTGATCAAAACGTCTCAGCCGAAATTTCTCCCAGACCACAGAGCTCTGGAAAGCCACACCAAAACTCATGGAAGAAATGGTGAACGGGCGAGCAAATATCATATCAAAATCATAACTAGACTCCATTAAAACCTGTCCTTCCGCATCCATGACCGGACTGAACTCGCGAGAGGAGTAAATGATCACGCGAGGGAACTCCATAGTCGTATTATCCCTGCGATGGCCGGCCCCCATTGTTAATGCTAATGCGTGGGTGGCTGCCATCCGCAGTTAAATCAGCCCTTAAGACTGCTCTGAGTGCGTGTCCAGGTGTCCCCGACTCAGAGTGTCGTGTCACCCTATCCGGGTCATTGTTTTGTAGATATTAGTGGCATGGTTGTTTCATTAAATATTGTAGTTTAACTAATTTCACTAATATCCTTTCTTGAAAACTCAAGACAAACTAAACACACATAAGTCAAAAGGCTCCACTATGATTAAATATATATCCTTCTTCGTCTAATTCTATCTGGAATTTTGAAAATCTTGATATTCTTTCTTAACTTGAGTTTTATTCCTTTTGATAATAATATTATTTTTTCTCCTTTATATTTTTTTTCCAAGAAAAAAATAAGTATATTTGATATTTTTAGCAGAAATAAAAATATACACATTCTTAATTGCATGGTTACTAATCAAAATCACAAACTATCTTTGTCCTAGCAATACTTCTACATATCACAATCTTCCAAAAATAGTATTAGGTCTTCAATGAGATCAACCATAATCTTTTTACATCATTACATAAAAGCAAGAGCTAAAGTCATGTCTTCAAAAAGACCTTTCCATCCAAGGAAGGTTCACAATCTATCAAAAGAGAGAAGAGTGGGAGACAACCCATAGGTCATCTCCCTTGAATTCTTGGAGCAACAAGGATCATCCATGCAGAGAAAGTGTGTCATTTAAACGAGAAACAACTTTTTGTCGAATTCCTTGTAGATGCGGGCAAAAGAAATGAAACCAAAATGTTGCTTTACCTCCAAAACTCTAAGTAAAATAGGCCTAATAGCTAAATTTGTGAGTTGACACTTTCCATTATCTCGATTCATAAGCAATTTAGAGTCGTCCAACACTTGAAGCTTCTTTATTCATTCATTTGTAGATGTTTTTAGGAACAACCAAAAGTTATAAGTTTTAGCTTCGTTATTTGTACCTATACCAACTCCATATTTTAATGAAAAATAATGCAAGGAGGAAACATGTGAAATCACCCTTGCCCCACACTTTCCTCGGGTTCCTTGACGGACCCCATCAAAGAATCCCCATGAAAATCAAGAATCAATCTCACGATGCTTTAATGATCTTAGTATTTTTTAGAAGAATCCTTCCAACTCTCTTTGCACGATAGCCTAATTGAATGAGCTAAATGTCCAATTGAATGAGCTCATGAATCCTAATTTAGCGGTGAGAGACTCATGAGCTTCGTTCCTTGACCATTTCAACTCATCCTCTTGATCTCGAAGAACAATGGCACAATGTTTGAGAAGAGAGATATAGGAGGACTATTCTTCTACAATATTTTCAGGTAAGTTTGGGTACTTTGCAAAAACCATTTTTTCTCCTTTATATATCTCCTCATTCATAATACTTTTGATAATAACACTCTTTTAATTGCTTCCCTTTGAAGCAAGGGGTGAAATTGCTTCTGATTCCTCGACTACAACTCGACTTAGCATAGGTTGTTAGAGAGTTCCATATGGCAAGATCAAAAGCCTACTTCGACATTTCCTTGTGAAATACCATGATAATAATAATAATAATAATCTATTTTTAAGGTCACGACCAAGCTAAACACCAAATTGGTGTATGAGACCCCCTTATTTGTGGAACAAGGGACCCCCTCCGTGTAATGATTTGACTGCTAAATCCTATAGAAGTATACATACCCTACCCTCCTTTGGATTTGAACCTGTGACCTCCAAAAAGAAAACACTTGTTCTTAACCATCAGACCTACTCAAATTGTACAGAACAATATTTTATTATAACTTCTAAAACAAAATCAAAGTTTTTCGCTCACTACAACTTGACTTAACATAGATTGTTAAAATGTTAAAAGAATACATCACCATCTAATAAAATTACAAGCCTACTCACATTTCCCAACAAAATTTTGTTATAACTTCAAAGGCAAAATCAAAGTTGAAAACTCACTCTTAGGGTTAAATCATATGAATCCCAAGCTTGCATTAGCTTTAGCAAAATTGCCGCATTGAAATGAGATTGAAACAGATTTTAGGTGCTTCGAAAAACACCCTCTTTTAATTGATATGATAGTTTTTCACTCTTTATGAATATATATTTATTTAATCTTGGTAAGCTTTTTTTTTTATATGAGATAAGATCATAATTAGTATTTGACTTTGTTTTGAATCATCTAAATGTTGACGATGAATTAATCTCCGACTGTGGTTAATGTTTTCCCCGAGACATTTCTATCGAGATCACGACTTCAGATTATTTGTGTACCTTGATATTCCCTTGACGGCGAATGCAGCCCGATACATGATTTTTCTGGTAAGAGGGCGCTTCATATTTGCCGATTTCTTCTACGATTGACGCTAACTTACACGATTTGTAAATAGAATTTAATTTTTTGATGTTACATTGTTTGGGGGCTTTCAACATGTTGCGATCAATGCGTTACACCTAAGTGATTTGACTGTTTAATCATTTTTAATTGCCGTTTTTTTACCTCCACTTTAATTTTGGAATTTGGATATTGGAATTTGGGATATATTAAATATGGAGAAAAACAAAATTGATTTTGATTTTTCAGTATTATTTAAAATGGTTAATTTTATTACTAGTATATAGTTATCTTAATTTCAAAATATGTTATGCTTCTAGAGGGATAAATCTATTTTAATTCCAGATTTATTTTGTCGGAGGGATCAAGTCTTCCAGGGTAAAAAAAAATTAGATTGCAAAACCTTGAAACAATGTTTGTACATCAAGGGATTATATATATATATATATATATATATATATATATATATATATAATCCATTTTAACTTGAGATATATCTTGTGGAGAGAGGGATCAAGTTCTTTGAGGGAAAAAAATTAGATTGAAAAACCTTTAGGCAATGTTTGTATCTCTAGGGATTTGATCTCTCTCTTGAAGCATGACAAATTTGAAATCAAGATAGTTATATACTAATAATAAAATAAACCATTTTAAATAATATTGAAAAATCAAAATCAAAATTTAGTTTTTATTTTTATTTTTATTTTTCTCCATATTTAATATATCCCAAATTCCAAAATTAAAGTGGAGGTAACCAAAAAAACAATTAAAAATGATTAAAAGTCAAATCACTAGACACACACATATATATTACCCCGGATGGGGTGTCACCCAATTGTCATGTTCATTAATCGAAAGAGAGGAGGATGAGTCATTTGGCGGCTCGTGTCTCCAAATAAGCATGTGGAGCTTGACTTTCTTCTTCTCTATGGTCCGGTCAACATTCATTTCAGGATTTGGAAATGTAGGAGGAAATATCCAAAGCCGACGTCTAGGACTGCTGACGAAATGGGAAGGTACCACTCCTACATTTGAATGGATTTGGCAATAATTGTTTTCCTACGGCCATGCAGAGTTGAAATGACCCCCACACAATGCGAGGCTTGTCGAATTTATGCAACTCCACCCCAAGCCCATATATGTGACTGCACTTGTGCGCTCTCGCTCTGTAAAAAAAAGATTTCTTACTCTGAGCAGCTTGCAAAATTCTTGGACGCATCATGTCACGTATTCGCGAGCGAGCGAGCTCTCGCAGAGGGAGTGGCTCTCGTAAACATATGCGCCAAAGCATCGCAGGTTCAAATTCACCTAGCAGCGACCATAAAAGAAAAGCAATGGCTTCTCTTGTTCAACACCCTACAACCAACAATGATCACAAAAGGAAAGATGTGGCCTCCATTTGGGAGTGTAAAGTCGAATGGTTCAACCTGGATGGCACATCCTTGGGATTTGCTCCTCAACGGGTACCTGCACTGATTTCAACCACCAGGACACAACACTCTAAAGGATACAATCAAGCGACTTAATCCTCAATCCAAGTCCATCTCTCGTCAGACACGAGCAACAATGGAAATTGGTCAATCCATCTCAGTCCCAGGGCAAACCATCTGCAACTGCTCTTTGAGGTTCGTAGCGAGGTGGTTGATCTAAAATACAAGATTGAACTTTCGGACCAATGCATCTCTTTGCTAATGGCCATGCAAGCTTGCCTAGCTCACCAAAAACTAGCGACAAATTTGTTGGCCAAGGATGCCATCAACCTGCAAATGCCTATCCTACTATCATTCAACATCAAGGGGGGTGCCCCTTTATTGGCCAGGTTTTGCATTTAAAATAGTTTCTTTTTCATATGCATAGTTTCTCTCTTAGTTTTATAGACATAGTCTGCAGTAGCAATGTAGTTTTGATATTTTTTCATGTCCCTATAAACTATCTTTCTACTATATACCTATTGACATATTCTTTTGGCCCTGAGAGGCAGTATATGCTTAGAACTAAGCTAGAGATGGGTTGGTTTCCTTCTATGGCAACCCAGCCTCCAACGGGTTGTATGATTATTATCTTTTTTCATAGCAGGTAATATATATAATTCTTACTTATATATATAAGGGGTGGCAGGTACAGGGGGAGTCTTCATGATCCCAGATGAAATAAGATTGTTCACTACACCTGGGTGTTTGGGAATGTGTCAAATAATTTTGTCAAGGCTTATGCGTTGCGGTGTCGGCTCTCCATTTCCAAATAATATGGTCTCGGGTCCTTGTTGGTTTTTGGGGATTCATTGTTGATTATTAAAGTAATGATTGCTCATTTGGATCCATGAGGAAGCAAGCCAAGGTTCGTTGTCTTCCGAATCAAACAAGCTCTAGTTCACTTCAATCAGGTTTCCTTTTACCACATCAAAAGGGAATTGAACGACGAAGTAGGCAACTTGGAAAAATTCGCCTCATCCTTGAATCCTGGAATTCTTTTAAAAATGGGGGTATACGTTATTGCACATTTCCTTAGATTGTTCATTAGTGAACATTTATTATTACTAACCATGTTTTGTAGTCATCATGTATAACAACTAGATGAGGCTTAGGTAGGACACCAAAAGTGGGCTCGCCTCACACTCACACATGGCCTGTCAATTCTCACTTGTGAAACTTAAATGTGAAATGACGACTTCCCTCGAGAAATATGGACATTTATGGATTGGTGCTACACCACGAGGTGCTCTCTTTATAGTCCAGTTTGGGGATTCTTGGTCTGGAACTTGGTTTCATTCATGGGGCTCTCCTAGTGGCACTGTTGGTATTTTGGAGGGAGCGTGAAAAGTGTTATGGTGAGTAGTGTCTGCGAACAATAGTGAAGGGACATGACCAACCTGCAATGTTGGTTTTTATTCTCTGTCTTAGGGATATGACAAGGCTTGCTCTGGTCTCCATGATGTGCTATGTTGGCTTATACTTGTGTGTTCCTGTCAATTTTGTGCTCTAGTGTAATGAATTGGGGTAATTTTGCAAGCCTTTTCTTTATTAGTGGTTTGACTCTCGTCTTCTCTCTCCAATGCCCATTTTTTCAATCTTATGGTTTGTAGTCACCCATTACTTTTTTGGAGTGTCTCTAAATGTTCGACAACACAGGTAGTCCAACAGAGGACGGACACCTTCAGTAATCACTCACATAACCAGATCAAAGATCAACACACCGATGTTTTCACGTGGTAAAACCCCTACGGGGAAACATCCACGACCCCAGCCAACGCGACCACTTGGAGCAGTTTATTAATGCAAAGAAAAAGATTACAGAGAGATTTTAC
>ML820452.1:121166-153944 GCA_009831015.1 Picea engelmannii | reverse complement strand
CTCCCTTGGGCTTAGCCACCCTAAATAGAAAGGACCTCCCCATTGTGGTGACATTGGGTGGGGTAGGTCCCTGTTACGCCAGTTTGACCCTTATCCTCTAGTCTATGACCTAAACTACAAACTGAGCGATAACATTTTGGCGTTGTTGCCGGGGAACACTGAGTCAATCTTCCTCAATGACAAATCCTTTGGTAAGCCTTGCCTCAAAGACCTTTCTCTTACAAGCTTACCTGGCGACTCCACTAAGACTTTATTCCCCTATTCTTTGATAGTTTCAAGAAAACTATCTGGCGACTCCACTAATGATGAAGCCAACAATGACTTCAGAATGGGATCCCGGTAACTATAAGCCTTTAGACATGAGAAAAATCCCAGGATACCCAAGACAAATGCCCCCGATATCCAAGAGATGGCTCCCTAGATTCACTGGTGGCAATGGAGAAAGAGCTGACTTTCATATGGATGAATTTTATTCTTATTTTGGACTCCACCCTATCGATGATGATGCCGAAGATGTAGTGATGAAAATTTTCCCCACCACTCTTCACGAAAATGCTAAAAAATGGTATGATGATCTTCCCGATGCTAGCATCACCTCCATGAACCAGCTAGAAGAAGTTTTTCTCAAAGAATGGGGCATAAGTTTGGGAGACATCTCAGTACTGCTAAAAGGATTCGAGCATATAAAACAAACTGAGAATGAAACCCTATTTAACTTTCAGAGTAGGTTTGAGGGCACTCTATATCAGATTCCTGCAAGCCATTGTCCTGAAGAAGAGTATGTTGTCCATCTCTATACCCATGCGATCTTGGCTCACCTAGGTTTGCCCCTTAGTAAAACGGCCCCAAAGACGCTCACTGAAGCTTATGGCATGGCTAAGGGAATTGAACAGAACATTTTCTCATCAGGGATAAAGGACCTTTTCACCTCGGGTACTCTTACTATGGAAAATTTGTATTCCCATGAAAAACTTGTTGATGATTTCCAAGAAGAAGGGAAGCAGACCATCATTCAACATGGGATGATTGAAGACATGGTTGAGGAAATGGATCCTGAGCAAAATGATGAAGTATCAATGTGTGCCCCTCCTTCTGATAAAGCAATCCAAGAGCCCTTTTCTCCTGCACAACAAAAAGAAGATGAGGTTGGTTGTGTTTCATGTCAAGATGCAAATGACACCTTGTCCCTTGATTCAGAAAATGAAGGAGAAAAGAAAGCTTTGAACGAAGTTGATGGCCCTTGCTGTGCAATCAAAGATAAAGAAGCAGTCCATGAGAATGAAACAATGACACATGCTGAAAACATCGAGGTCCTCAAAGTTCCTGCGCAATAAGAAACGGTAAGTTACCCTCCTCTCCTAGTTTTTGATAAAGCTTTACCTTGTGATGAAGAGGAGGAGGAGGATGAATTTTGAAATGTTTCAAACCCTGCATGTTATGACATAGATAATGACACTGTTGATAACATTGATGAGTTGATACATGTTGGGAGACGTAGGTGGGATATAGTTGGTTATAACCTGAATCCCATCTATGGCACTGAGAGTCATTTCCAGTTGTTGCCCTTGCAACTACCACAACATGTTACTTTTGACCAGTGGCAACAAGGAGGTGAGGTTTTTACCCATACCTCCCAAAGGACCAAGGATGACCGAGTACCTTATTTTCTTGATAATTTTCGGTCATACCTTGAGGACTTCTACGAATGTTCTCCTGAGCATTTGGACTTATTTTGTGAAGATGGTTGTCAATCGCCTATCTGCTCAGATTTTGATACAGGTGAGAACATTGTTTGCCTAAGGAGAGTCTCTCATGGATTTTCACTCCAGCCACCTGTTGTTACTTTACCGTACCTATCAATTAAAGGTGTGCTTGGGAAGTATATTTTTAATGTTGATTTTCCTCTTAGGCAAACCTTGAACTCCAAGGGTTGGTTGGGTACTATGTGTTTCAGTCAGTTTTTCAACTTTCCCTTTTTAGTTGGCCAGTCGTCTGCTAGATCTTTGTCGATCCCTTCTTTGATTTCAGGGCATGAGGATGTCCTAGGTGACCAGTTTGCAGGTCCTTTGGGTCAGTTTTCTAAACCTTACATTTTTCATGACCCTTTCTTGAAGTGGATTGAGTACTTTCCTCAGAGATGGACTTGGCAGGATTTTATCCTTCCCACCCGCCTCCATGACTTAGATTCTGACCTTTCCGATGATATGATACACATTGTAACTCATGACATTTTTGTGCTTGACTTATCACTGTTTTGGTTTATGATGAAGCACAAAGGCAGGTATCAAGGAACGTTACTGGATTGGCTTCATTGGTTGTTTGACTACGCCAAGCATCCAGCCAGCAGGTAAGTACAGGTAAGTATTTCACTTTCTGTTCGCATCTATGATTAATGCATGTACATATATTATATTTACAGGGTGGCGATACCACCCCACCGTTGTTGTTGATCTTTCTTTTCAAGTGTGAGAAGGTCTGCAGGTTTATGCCAGAGATGCTGAGGTTCTCATGCGCTCTACGACGAGCACATGTCCCCGAGTTGGAGCTAGATTTTATCCCCAAGTTCTAGGGATAACTAGGAGATCATGTCTCGAGGCCCACAGGTCCTAGACATGGAGTACTGAGAGAAGGATTGACCTGAGCATGGCCTTGGAGGGCCCATCCTTCTTCTTCTTCGCCAGACTTGTCCTGTTAGCAACAACAGATTCCATCACCATCGGCTTGGACTTGCATCAGAAAGGACTCTTGCTTCATGAGGTAATTGGTCCAAGGTATCATGATATGTGTCATGTTTGATCGTTATAACTTTCTTATATATGCATCAAGTCCCTTACATTTCTGACAACTGCTTGGATCTTACACTAATCCACTTGACCATTGTTGGGGGGATTAACGGGGTGCCCTAGCAAGCTTGTATTTATGGGTTTTGGTTAGCCACCAAGGGGGATTTGAAGAGCCATCGTCCACTCCCACCATACTATCACTTTACATCTTGTCTCCCATACATCCATCCCATTCCCCTAGTCCGGGCATTAGGATGACCTTTGAGGGTTGTACTTTGTCCTGTGGGAAGAAGGGGCTAAAGGCCCAGTGGGTAAAAGCAGCTGGTAAAAGATAAAATCCATAGGAAATAAAACCTAGAGATGCTTCACCGAGGGATCCCCGAGAAGGCAATAAAAGGCCTCTCGATAAGAAACAAAAGGGACCTGAAGAAAAAAATAATAAAACAAGACCTAACCAAGAGGATGCGAGGTCTCATCACGAGCCGACCCATTATGTTCATAGGTATCTAGCAGTATGACATTGCCATTATCTGGTTACCACGCTAGGGCAATGACCTTTGGTTGCATGGCCAAGGGAAAGGGGGTCTCATCACGAGCCAGCCTTATCATTTCTGTGAAAATACCAGTGGGTAACACTGTCAGCTCTGGTCACCATGCCAAGGCAGTGTTCTCTGGTCAGACCTTGAAGTAAAAAAGAAAGAAAAACAATAAATAAAGAATAAAGGCAATAAAGGGGCTTGGAAAAAGTGCATCCATGATGGGTACATCTCACCTCCTACAAAGGCACCCACGGACAACACCTACCCCTAGTCTTACTATGACTGGACATCCCTAGACCATATCACTTCATGTACATGGCTTGAATGATCTTCTGTGGAAACTTTCCTTTTCTCGTGGATACTGGCCCAATAGGTTATTTTGTTTGTTTCTTCGACTTTGTATGGTAGATCAGTGTAATGTCTTTGAGCTCTTAAAGGATATGCTAGGGGTTTTATGCATGTATTTGATAAATTTAATGATGAAATATGATTGACATTGCTATGATCCCGAGGACTGATGAACCCATGGAGGGCGAAGTTTTTGATGTGCAGGACCATACCCAGCGGACAGGTACCAGTGGACCGGTACACATGGGGATATGATTAGCTCGGACCTCCATGGGGCTAAAGAGCCCATCAGATGGTTGCTGGGATGGCAGAGGCGGGACACCGTTATGATGAGCCATTGCACAAGAAGAAAGAAGGACGTTTCACCCAGGACACTTTGGCAGAGCCCGACCTAGGGGGAATCACCCACTACAGATGGAACATTTGCCTTTGATGGACATGATGTCACCTGGGAGAGCTGGACGTTGTCTGGAGCATGTGGCAGTGTGCTGAGGTCATTTGGCACGTGTGGCAGCTTGGAGGAGCCCTAGAAGGGCCAATGTTTTGGTCTCTGGATGCTGTATTTGCCCAAAAAGGGCCAGCGTCTCCCCTAAAAGGGCTCGACGTCCGTCTTTTTGCTCATATTATGACATTTTCTAGCAGTTAATGTAAAAAACAGTTTAAATCTTATAGTCAACGTTATCGGTTGTTTTAATGACCTTAATTTTAATTCAAAGGTCATAGATTGGTATAAATAGAGGACGTTTCTCCTCATTAAAAAAAAAAAAAAAAACTCACTCTCTTGTGAGAGATCAACTTTTAGTCTTTTGCCTCGTATCTTTGGTCTTGGAAGTGAGGCACAACTCTTATTGGAGAATTCTTCTTGGCATTTATGGTGTTTCTCTCATGGAATGTTTACAACTAGGGTTTGATTAAGCATTCTTCATGATTTGTAAGTGAACTTTTCATGCAAAACTTCTTAAATGAATGGTTGTAGGCTTAATTTCTTACATTTGCTATATCATTGCTATTATCTTGCTAAATCTTGAAACCCTAGGTAGCAAGCACACTAGTAGGTCATTGCTATGTCCCCATGCTTGAGAAATTGTTTTAACCATTGATAAAGGAAGATATAGCCTAGCCGTTGCTACACTTATCTCCCTTTTTCTGAGTTAGCATCAAAGTATAGGTTGAATAGAGGAGACGTCCTAGGCCTAGTTAATTCTACACCTAGGGTTTTTACTTTCTAGGGTTTGAAAAGCCTTGCTCCTGCAACACTTTTCTCCCTTAGATTTGTATTTTGAAGCTAGCTGTTTTGCCAAGAGTATTTAAAGAAAGAGGAAGGAGCATGAGGCCTTGCGTAAGCAACACCAGAATGAGCCTCCTTCCCTTAGGGTTTTGATTCTAGGGCCCTGCCATTGCAGCACCATAGAACCTAACCTTCTAGTCTTTAAATTTTAATCCTCCTGAGATTTTTGCCCTTACTTTTGACTCCATATTACCCTAAGGCACTGGTATTCTTTCCAACGCTGAGCTTGTTGTGCAAGATCATCTTTCAAACTTTCAAATTTTGAAACCCTTACTAACCCTAACGCACTAACTAGGGCCGAAGTCATACCTGACGCAACAAGCCCTCTAACTCTGCAATTAATGATGATGTCAAGCATTTATTGAGCCCTTTTGATAGATAATACTGTTGGCTTGGTCATCCTGTGATAGATATTGATGAATTGGTAATTTTCATTGGCTAATTAGCAAAACATTGACCTTCTTTGTCTATTACATTGCTTATCATACTAACCCTAAAAGAAGCTCACGTCATCCCTAGGATATTGACGCAACAATCTATTGTATATGATAAATTATGACATTTGATGCATTGATTTAATTTAAGGATTGATCATTTTCATTAGATGTTATATTATTCTAGTGTTTATTGACAAGTAACATTATATTGCCATTGTCATTATTGCAAACATTGACTTCGTCAATATTTACTGTTGTATATCCTCATATACATTAAATTTTGATAGTTATTGATTTATGAGGTATTAACCATTATTGCATGTACTAGCTTCATTGTTGTCTTGTCTCACAAGCAGGTGCCTTTTCTGTGGTTATTCTTTATTTGACTATCTTCTGGGCGGTAATCTGTGAAGGGGAAACTAGCCTTAATCCTTTGAGCCTTTTCCTTTCAAACCCCATATTGCCAGGGATGTCTCCCTTGGGCTTAGCCACCCTAAATAGAAAGGACCTCCCCATTGTGGTGACATTGGGTGGGGTAGGTCCTTGTTACGCCAGTTTGACCCTTATCCTCTAGTCTATGACCTAAACTACAAACTGAGTGATAACAATGCCAAAATGTTACCACATAATATTTCACCAAGTGTAAATCCTTTACAAGACACTAAGACAAGTGAAACATGGAAGATGTCACCACTATCACATGGGAAACAACTTCCCTCTCTTTAGTGAAGGAATAGTATCCAACACAAGGGAGGCTTCCCTAGTAGCCTCCAAGAATTCTTAGGCTAGATACAATCAAGTCTAGGGCCCCTTCAGATTACTACTCACACTACCATTAATATAAGGATAAGAAAAATGCATAAGAGGTGGGGAGATAAGAGAATTTCCATATTTGGAGTGTAGAGGATTCAAGCCTAGAAGAGAGGATTTTCAAGTCAAGCATGGGTTCAGTAGGGTCTCCAAACACTGGAAATAAACAAAAGCTTTAAAGATGAGGTAAAACTTGCAAGAAATATGCGAGATATCGGTAGTAAGAAAATTATTACAGTAGTAAAATAAATGGTCTCTAATAGTATGGAGATTGTTTTCAACAATATTTAATGTATGACAATGATAATTCAAAGAATTTTCAGCAATGGTAAATTTATGACAACAGTGTAGTAGTCGATTTTTAGCAACAATAAATTTATGACAACAATACAATAGTCAATTTTCAACAGTAAAAAGATAGCCCTTTGATCATAAAATGATCGAGTCAATTGTAGGGTTAAATGTCAGGTTAAATCAGGGTTTTATTTACCAACAAAATATGAAAAATTAGCAATGAAAATCAACCCTAAAACCCTAGATGTTTTTCCTTAGATGGTTGTAATAACACTTCAAAAAGTTAAAATAGGGTTTCAACAATAACATTTAGGTCAATAGTATGCCTAAACACCCTAAACATCTTGGTTTTTATGGTTGAAAAAGAAATTTCGCATAAATAAACCCTAACCCTAACCCTAAAGTTGTAAATTTCAACAACAATGATTGACTATTATGGAGAAAAAGACTAGTGCCTACTATTTTGGCATATAGGGTAAAAAAGAGGTCCTTCTTTGAGAGAATGAAGTGGATAATTTTAGGTTGAGGCTTAGAGGATGTCCACTACTAACCCCAGGATATCCTCCTAAGATGTTCGTGTTGGCATATTTTATAGGAAGAGTGCGCTTGTCATTGATGGCAAGAACAACAACGACGATGGCGAACAGGAAGAGATCAAAGCTCGGAAGGGAAAGCACAATACAAAAACGTGATCATGATCAAATCCTTGATCGTGGATCTACTTTGAGAGTCTTCACGATCGTTGGATCACTTTAAGTGGAAGGATAGGTTAAGCGGGGCAAAACGGTTGAGAATTCGATTATCTGAATTTCCGTCAGCCGTCGGATCGAAATAAATGGAAAGATAGGATAAGCAAAGATGGAGAGGCGTTGGATTTAATCCAAGGCAAATCTGCATTGCAGACAAATCGAGTTGTTGATCTAAGATCTTGATCAAACGAACATCATTCGTTTTGGGTCTAAAGATGTGAGGAGGTTACACTCCGGAAAAATCTCACTTCAAGATTTTTCAGTTAGAGATTTGAAATCCCCGAATCCCGGAGAGCCGGAGAGTTTGAGTAAATTTCAACCGTCAAATCTAGAGAATAATGTGGCGATGGATCATGAGCTCTAAAGAAATCTCACTTCAAAAATTTCCAGTTCAGAATTGAAATTCCCAAAGCCCAGAGAGCCGGAGAGCTGAAGTAAATCTCGATCGTCCGATCATTTGAAATAGATCTCAGTCGTCAGATCGTCCGAAGTAAATCTCAAACGTTAGATCGTCTGAAGTGGATCTGGGCCGTTTTATCCAGAAGAGACGTGGCGTAAAACTGTGGACTCCGGGTAAAGACCTGAAGTAAGCCTCAACCATCCAATTCAAGGACATGTGGCAGACCACGTCAGCAAGTACATGTGACAGACCATGTCATCAGGGACATGTGGCAGACCACGTCAGCAAGTACATGTGGCATACCACGTCAGTAAGTGACACGTGGAAACCACTCAGCCTGTGCCAGGTCAACAGGTGACATGTGTAATGTTACGTCACTCTGGGAGATTTACTTCGGGAGTTTCACCACCAACAAATGACAAAAGCTCTGAAGTCCCGAAGGCCGAAGTTGCGAAGGGCCAAAGTCGCGAAGAGCCGGAGGACTGAAGTCGTGAAGGGTCGAAGAGCCGAAGTTGTGAAGAGTCGAAGTCCTGAAGTGAACAAGGACCATTGATTTGAGGAGGATACATGGCAGGAATTTGTGGATTCCGGATAAAAGAGTTATGGGAGAGCGTGAAGGTTGAGAATTAAAATCGCTGAAGGCCAGAGTAGTGAAGGAGATCTCGACCGTTGAATCGAGTAAGGTGCCCCAAAACTGTTGATCTGGTCTAAAGGTCAAATTCCTGAAGTAGAGGCTGAGCCATCGATTGAGAAGGACATGTGTCCACGGATCATCGACTCCAGAAGAATGACGTACGAAGGAAAGCAGGGTTTGAGAGTTGAAACTCCCAAAGCCTGGATCACGAAATAAATCACAACTGTTGATTTAAGAAGGTTAGATATGATCTGTTAGTTCAGGAGCACCGTCAAGATCATGAGACCAATAGTCCCGTCGCATTGCAGGGATTGAAGGTGTGCGAAGTTTAAAATGTTGAAGGCGGGCCGCAATCGAAATTGCGGTTTTGGAGAAAGCATACGTGGAGCTCTGTAGTGAATTGTGGGGCGAAAAGCGGATTACCCTCAAACCACCTTTGGCCGTGCCCGCAATCATGTGGTCACATGAGAGCATCGCCCAAGGTCACATCAGCGAAAGATTGAGGAAGGAGTTATCGCTGCTAGGCTCCACTTCGGAGGTTACGCATTGAAAAATAAAAAAGCCTCTACGTGTATAATCCAATGGCGCTGATTAAATAGAATCTGATCGAAGGGTTGTTGTTTCACTTTGTGGTTTCTTGATCAATTACGATTCAATTACACTAACTGAATCATTGTTCTGGGGCATTGGAATCATGGCTCTTGAGCGTTTTGAGATTCCTGACTTGAGCGTTGGAGATTTGGAGTGTAACGGATGATGAGAGAAGGAATAAAGGAAAAATGTCGTGACAGAGGCAGGCTGTTGTTTCTCGGTAAAACAAGTTGAACTGTATGTGATCAAGATCAAAACATGAACTGAGGGAGAAAATTTAGAGATGAAGAACATAAGCTGGACAAAACATAAATGGTGAAAACAATAGACTGTATGAGAACTTAAGCGCAAGAAGATGCGAGCAGGAAGACACTGATGCAAGCAGAGCAGAGCAGTGTAGCAGAACAGTGATGAGACTGGTAAGCCATTGATAATTACTGTATCACTGTAATAATTTTCAACAAGCAAAGATTTATATTTGAGGGTGGTAGGGTGGTGCTAGGGAGGACTGTTGTCCTCAGAGTTTCAAGTGGGTGCTTGAACACAGGGAGTTGTAGCTTCCATCTGGTTGCAACAAGAAAAATTAGGGTGGTAGGGTGGTGCAAGGGAGAACCATTGTTCTCTGTTATACAGGTTGGTGCCTATGTGACTGGAAGTTGATGCTTCCATCCAGTTGGTGCTGGAACACTCAGGGAGTTGGTTCTTCCTTCTAGTGGGCACTAGAGAAACCAGAGAGTTGGTGCTCTCAACAAGTTGCAGCTTGTAAAACAGAGGTTGTAAACATAATATAAAAGACTTCCTATCATTCTAAGAAAAAGGGGATTTCTCCCTTTATGGGTTTCCTCATGAATATATGTCTCCATGTATATCATATGTGTGATAGATGTTTATTATTTCTGTTGTTCATGTCTTGCATAATCTTGATGATCACTTGGAGAAGATTAATAATAATTTTAACAGGCATATTATTGTTTAAGCACAATAACAACTGATNTAGTTGTCTTAGTTGTTTCAACAATTGGTATCAAAGCGGGTTCCTTTTAGCTAAAGGTAGATCGGCAAGCTTAAACATGACAATTCATGAAGGAACTTCAACCAATAAGCCTCCTCTGTTTGATGGAGCAAATTTTACTTTCTGGAAGGTTAGAATGAGAACATACATTATGGCCTTAGGTGTTGATGTTTGGGATGTTGTAGAGACTGGATATACAAAACCTATTGTGCTAGTTTCCAAAGATGATAAGTTAGAATTTCGCTTCAATGCAAAGGCAATGAATGTTATCTTGAGTGGGCTTGCTGAAGCTGAATTTGTAAAGGTAATGCATATTGATTCTGCCTAAGAGATGTGGGATAAACTCATTAACAGTTATGAAGGAAATGAGAAAGTAAAAGATGGCAAACTTCAGACATATAGATTGAAATTTGAACAACTAAAGATGAATGAGGACGAAACAATTAGTAAATATTTCTTAAGAGTTGAGGAGCTTGTGAATGTGATGAAGGGTCTTGGTGATAAGATGGAATGCATTTTTAGTTCAGAGTATTTTAAGATCTCTGCCTAATAGATTTAATCCAAAAGTTTCTTTAATAGAAGAACTGAATGAGCTTAAGAATTTGTCTATCGATCAAATCCTAGGAACTTTAACTGCTTATGAAATGAGGATTAGTAAAGATAAATCCACCACTAGAGAAGCATCTTTTAAAGCAGACAAAAATACTGATTTGGAATTAGATGATATTGAGGCAAAATTTGTGAGAAGGTTAAAGAAAGGATCAAGCAAATACCAAGGCAAGCTGCCATTTAAATGTTTCAACTATGGTAAGATAGGTCATTTTGCATCTAAGTGTCCTCACAAGAAAAAGGACCAGAACTCTGATGATGAAAAGAAATACAAATTTAAGAAATATAGTAAAAAGAAAAGTTTGTGTGCAAACAGTGACGACTCCTCGGAAGACATAGATAGTGATTCATCTTGTGAAGACAAAGTGAATGATTTTATGATTATGGCTATGGAATATCTTGATGATGAACACAGAGGAGGTGACATGGATGATGAAGAAGCTGTGGTTGATATGGAAGGTGAATTAATCAGTGCTTTGGAAGAAATTGACGGACTCGGATTTAAGAAGAGAAAACAAAAATAATTGTTGATGCAGTTTGAAAAGAATGGTAAAGAACCAAGTGAAGATTTTGTTTTGTTAAAAGTAGAATTAGAAGAAGCAAAGAAAATAGAAGATATTCTAAAACAACAATTAGCAATGAAGAAGGTAAGATGTGAAGCTCTAGACGCTGAAGTAGTGGCTGTCAGAAAAGATCTAGAGAAATTTCAGGCCTTATACCATAAGAATTTGACAAGCATTAAAGCCTCAGAAGGATTAGCCACCATTCTGAATCAACAAAGGAATCCAAAGTTGAAAACTAGTTTGGGTTATGAAGAAGGATCAAGTAGTGGTCAAGCAAGCAACATAGAATCCATCAAGTTTGTCAAATCTACAATCATTGACAACAACCACTCTGCAGAAACAAAGGAAGATAATCAACCACCAAGGAGGAGTGAAAGAAAAAGTACCAGAACCGAATTTGTAGAACAAAGAAATAACACAAACACACCCTCTGCTCAAATAAATCATCAGCACGGAATAAATTGACCTGCTCAAAGAAGACAACCATTTTCTAGGTACAAAGGATTTTTCTATGGATATTGTTTTTTCTGTTCTAACTTTGGTCACAAGGCTATAAACTGTTCTTTAAGATTTAGATATGTGCAATCAAGACAATCAAGGAATAAATATCTTCCACAACAAAGAATGAGACAACCAAGTAACAAACAACCACAGTCTGCAAATCACGTGATGGCTGGTAAAAAGACACAGGTTAAGCATAACAATCGTTATAATCTTTTATTCAATGAATCATAATGTTACACCTGCCATAATTAAGGACATAAAGCTGCAAATTGCCGGTTAAGGAACTATAAGCCAGATTTGAATCCCTCTGCTGTAAATGTGAAGGTTTGGAAGAAGAAAGAAAATGACAAATGTGGATTAGTGATGTTAACTCAAAGACAAAAGAACCCCTGGTATATTGATAGTGGATGTTCCAAACATATGACTGGAGACAAAAGTAAGTTTTTGTCTCTAAGTGAAAGCAAATCAGGAAATGTAACTTTTGGAAATGATGCACTAGGAAAAATCAAAGGTAAAGGAATGGTAAGTCTAAGAAATGACAAAGGGAAAGCTCAAGATGTGTTGTTTGTAGATGGTTTGAAACATATTCTGCTTAGTGTTAGTCAAGTTTGTGACAGAGGATGTAAAGTTGTTTTCACTTCTAAAGATTGTAAAATACAATCTGTGAATTCAGGACAGTTGATTGCAAAAGGCATAAGAACAGAAAACAATGTCTATGTTTTGAAAGAAGAAAAAGAAGAATGTCACTTAAGCAAGTATGATGAAATTTTGTTATGGCATAGGAGACTTGGACACCTAAATTTTGATCATCTAATCAAACTTAGAAATAGTGGGGCAGTAAAAGATCTTCCAAAAATATCAAATCCATATGATTCTGTATGCAAACCTTGCCAAATAGGAAAGCTTACTCAGACAGTTTAAATCTAAGAACTTTGCAGCAACAGAGAAACCTCTTCAGTTAGTACATATGGATTTATGTGGACCATCAAGGAAGGAAGGTACAGGAAAATAAAATCACTCCATGCTGATTATTAATGGTTATTCTAGACTTACATGGGTTGCTTTTCTTAAAGAAAAATTTGAAGCATTTGAAAAATTCAAAGTGTTTAAGGCTCTGACTGAGAATCAAACAGGAAAAAGATTGAAGGGAGTAAAGTCTGATCTAGAAGGAGAGTTTAGTTCAAGAGACTTCAAAGAGTTTTGTGATAAACATGGAATCAAAAGAGAGTATACTATTCCAAGGACTCCACAACAAAATGGAGTAGTTGAGAGGTAGAATAGATCAGTTCAACAGATGGCAAGATCAATGATGAATGAAAAGAATATTGCTCAGACATATTGGGTAGAAGCAATTCATACAGCTGTACATATTCTTAACAAAGCTCATCTCAGGCCACAAAGTGACAAGACTCCTTATGAACTATGGTTTGTAAGACCTGCTTCAATCAAGCATTTTAAATTCTTTGGGAGTACGTGTTATATCAAGAATAATGATGAAAATCTTGGCAAATATGATGACAGGGATGATGAAGGTATCTTCTTAGGGTATGCTACAAACAATAAATGATACAGATGTTATAATAAGAGGTTGCATAAATTGGTTGTTTGTATTGACATAAAAGTTGATGAAGAAATCCTGGCATGAGATGTAAGCAACGTTGAATCAACAACAAAGTATATAGTTGAAGTTGAAGATGAATAGGTCCAAGAATCATAAAAGGAAGACTTTGAGTCAGATGAAGATACAAATACTCAGGCAGACTCAAATTAACAGACAACATCAAATCCTCCCTCCAAAATTACTCAAAAGAATCATCTTGCAAGTCAGATAATTGGTGAGAAAGACAAAGGTGTACAAACCAGGAGAAGCATAATCAAAGACACCGAGCAATCACATATAACCTTCATATCCATGGTGGAACCCAAGAACTTTAATGAAGCTAGTAAAGATGTAAATTGGTTAAAATCAATGAATGAGGAACTGGATCAGATTGAGAAAAACAATACTTGGAAGCTTGTTCTGAGACCTGCAGATAAGAATGTAATTGGCTCCAAATGGGTGTTCAAGAATAAAATGAATGAACAAGGACAAATTGTTAAGAATAAATCCATATTGGTCTATAAGGGGTATGCACAAGTTGAAGGACAATATTTTGATGAAACCTTTGCACCAATGGCAAGATTGGAAGCCATCAGAATATTTCTTGCCTATGCATGTCATAAAAACTTTAAAGTATATCAGATGGATGTTAAGTCAGTATTTCTTAATGGAGATCTAGAAGAAGTATATGTGGAGCAACCTGAAGGATTTTAACTGACAGATAATCCTGACTATGTCTGTAAGTTGAAAAAGACATTATATGGACTGAAACAGGCACCACGAGCTTGGTATTATAGACTGGACAAATTTCTATAGGACAAAGGGGTCAAGAAAGGTATTGTTAACAGTAATCTGTACATTAAGTCCGAAGGTGACGATTTATTAATTGTTTTGGTTTATGTAGATGGCATTATTTTTGGATGCACTAATGACCCTTCATTTCAGTGGTTTGCTAATTCAATGCAGATTGAGTTTGAGATGTCCTTGATAAGAGAACTGTCATATTTTCTTGGTTTACAAATCAATCAAAGTTCTGCAGGGCTATTTATCTCTCAAGAAAAGTATTTGAAAGAGATGTTGAAGAAGTTTCAGATGGAATATTCCTCCCCTGTTAGTACATCTATGGTGGTTGGTTGCAAGCTCAGTAAAGATGATATTTCACCTGATGTTGATCAAAGAACATATCGATCAATGATAAGCAGTATTTTGTACATCACAACATCTCGTCCTGATATAATGCAAGCTATTGGAATGGTAGGTCGTTATCAGTCTGCTCCGAAACAAAGTCATTTAACAACTGTCAAGAGGATATTCAAATATTTGAAGGGTACAATGACTCATGGTCTTTGGTATCCTAGAAATCAAAATTTCCAATTAATTGCATATTCAAATGTTGATTGGGAAAACCGTTTGGATGAGAGAAAGAGAACCAGTGGAGGCACATTCTTCTTAGGTGATTCGTTAGTAGCATGGCTTAGTAAGAAGCAAGGATCCATTTCATTATCAACTACAGAGAGAGTACATTGTTGCTGCTACTTGTTGCACTCAGATCTTGTGGATGATACAAACTCTTGCAGATTTGAAGATAACTTATACTGATCCAATTCCACTTCATTGTGATAACACCAGTGCCATTAGTGTCTCCAAGAATCCTGTTCTACATGTAAAGACTAAGCATATACCAAAAAAATATCATTTTCTCAAAGAGCAGGTTACAAACAGAGTTGTTCAACTGAATTATATTCCTTCCACATAACAAATAGCTGATATCTTCATTAAATCGCTTGCAACATCTCAGTTTGAGTATCTACGCTAGAAGTTGGTCATGACCCTGTTATCAAGTTAAAACAGTCGATCTGATCAGGGGGAGAGTGCTCATAGTATATCTAATCAGGGGGAGAACAGAGTCACTTGCACTTTTCTTTGACATTGCTGTCAAAGGGGGAGAAAATGTGTGCTATGGGTGCTACAGGCAACCTTTCAGGGTTGCCATCAATGCCAAAGGGGGAGATTGTTGGCATATTTTACAGGAAGAGTGCGCTTGTCATTGATGGCAAGAACAACATTGACGATGGCGAAGAGAAAGAGATCAAAGCTCATAAGGAAAAGCATAGTACATAAATGTGATCAGGATCAAATCCTTGATCGTGGATCTACTTCGAGAGTCTTCACGACCGTTGGATCACTTTAAGTGGAAGGATAGGTTAAGCGGGGAAAAATGGTTGAGAATTCGATTATCTGAATTTTCGTCACCCGTCGAGTTGAAATAAATGGAAGGATAGGATAAGAAAATATGGAGAGTCGTTGGATTTAATCCAAGGCAAAGCTGCATCGCAGGCAGATCGAGTTGTTGATTTAAGATCTTGATCAAATGAACATCATTCGTTTCGAGTCTAAAGATGTGAGGATCTTACGGTTCGGAAAAATCTCACTTCAAGATTTTTCAGTTTCAGATTTGAAATCCCCGAAGCCCAGAGAGCCGGAGAGCCAAAGTAAATTTCAACCATCATATCCAGAGGGATACATGGCGACGGATCGTGAGCTCCGAAGAAATCTCACATAAAAAATTTACTGTTGAGAATTGAAATTCCCATAGCCCGATGAGCCCGAGAGCCGAAGTAAATCTCGATCATCCGAAATAGATCTCAGTCGTCAGATCGTCCGGAGTAAATCTCAAGAGTTGGATCGTCTGAAGTGGATCTGGGCCATCTGATCCAGAAGAGACGTGGCGTAAAAATTTAGACTTTGGGTAAAGACCCAAAGTAAGCCTCAACAGTTTGATTCAAGGACATGTGGCAGACCACGTCAGCAAGGACATGTGGCAGACCCCGTCAGCAAGGACATGTGTCAGACCATGTCAGCAAGGACATGTGGAAGACCATGTCAGTGAGTGACACGTGGCAACCACTTGGCCCATACTAGATCAACAGGTGACGTGTGTAATGTTACGTCACTCCGGGAGATTTACTTCGGGAGTTTCATCACCAACAAATGATAAAAGCTCCAAAGTCCCGAAGGTCGAAGTTGCGAAGGGCCGAAGTCGCGAAGAGTCGAAGTGCCGAAGGACCGAAGTCGCGAAGGGCCAAAGAGCCGAAGTCCCAAAGTGAACAAGGACCATTGATTTGAGGAGGACACATGGCAGGAATCTGTGGACTCTGACTAAAGGTGTTCTGGGAGAGCATGAAGGTTGAGAATTGAAATCTCCTAATCCTAGAGTAGCAAAGGAGATCTCGATCGTTGAATCGAGTAAGGGGCCGCATAACTGTTGATCTGGTTGAAAGGGAAAATTCTCGAAGTAGAGGTTGAGCTGTCGATTGAGAAGGATAGGTGTCCGTGGATCATCGATTACGTAAGAATGATGTACAGAGGAAAGCAGGGTTTGAGAGTTGAAACTCCTGAAGCCCGGATCACGAAATAAATCATAGCCGTTGATTTAAGAAGGTTATATCTGATCCGTCAGTTCAGGAGCACCATCATGATCCTGAGATCAACGCTCTTGTCGCATTGCAGGGATTGAAGGCGCGCGAACTTTAAAATGTTGAAGGTGGGACGCAATTGAAACCATGGTTTTGGAGAAAGCATACGTGGAGCTCTGTAGTGAATTGCGGGGCGAAAAGCGGATTTCCCTCAAACCACCTTTGGCTGAGCCCACAATCACGTGGTCACATGAGAGCGTCGCCCAAGGTCACATCAGCAGAATATTGAGGAAGGAGCTAGCACTGCTAGGCTCCACATCAGAGGTTACGCACTGAAAAATAAAAAAGCCTCTATGTGTATAATCCAACGACGTTGATTAAACAAAATCTGATTGAAGGGTTGTTGTTTCACTTCGTGGTTTCTTGATTAGTTACGATTCAATTACACTAACTGAATCATTGTTCTGGGGCATTGGAATCATGGCTCTTGAGAGTTTTGAGATTCCCGACTTGAGCGTTGGAGATTTGGAGTGTAACATATGATGAGAGAAGGAATAAAGGAAAAATGTCGTGACAGAGGCATGTTGTTGTTTCTCGATAAAACAAGTTGAGATGTATGTGATCAAGATCACAGCATGAACTAAGGGAGAAAATGCAGAGATGAAGAACATAAGATGGACAGAGCAGAAATGGTGAAAACAACAGACTGTACGAGAACTTAAGTGCAAGAATATGCAAGTAGGAAGACATTGATGCAAGCAGAGTAGAGCAGTGTAGCAGAAAAATGATGAGACTGCTAAGCCATTGATAAATATTGTATCACTATAATAAATTTCAACAAGCAAAGATTTATATTTGAGGGTGGTAGGGTGGTGCTAGGGAGGATTGTTTTCCTCAGAGTTTCAAGTGGGTGCTTGAACATAGGGTGTTGTAGCTTCCATCTGGTTGCAGCTAGAAAAACCAGGGTGGTAGGGTGGTGCAAGGGAGAACCAATGTTCTCTGTTATACAGGTTGGTGCGTGTTTGACTGGAATTTGATGCTTCCATCCAGTTGGTTCTGGAACACTTAGGGAGTTGGTGCTTCCTTCTAGTGGGTGCTAGAGAAACTAGAGAGTTGGTGCTCTCAGCAAGTTGCAGCTTGTAAAATAGAGGTTGTAGCCTCAATTTGAGTTGGTGCTCAAATATAGATGATGTACAGAACATAAAAGACTACCTATCATTCTAATAAGAAGATGTTTTTTCCCTTTATGGGTTTCCTCATGAATATCTGTCTCTGTGTATATCATATGTGTGATTGATGTTTATTATTTTTGTTGTTCATGTCTTGCATAATCTTGATGATCACTTGGAGAAGATTAATAATAATTTTAATAGGCATATTATTGTTTAAGCACAGTAACAATTGATTCACCCCCCCCCTTAGTTGTCTTAGTTATTTCAACAGTTCAGGGATGATACAAGGGAAGGTTCCTCCACTAGTAAACCTTCCAGGGATTTTAACAAGGGTTTGTTCAAAAATGATCTAAGAGGATGAAGAATCATCACTTGAGAACACTATCAATCTAAAAATTTATAATTAAACAAAACCACAAGATAAAAAGAGAATACTTAAAACATATTTCATCCATTAAAACCCTAATTTCCATGTCATCCAAGTAGTAAGAGATCCACAAGCATAACTCCCAAAGAAATTGCCCTAGTTAACCATCCATAGCATTATTCATGAAAGATAACAAGTAGAAGCAGACAAGAGTGATATATGTCCACAAGTAGAAATGATTTGAAACTGATAAGTGATTTTCTTAGTTATATGAGAGATCTAGCACCCTTCTCACATGATACAAGCCTTAAAAAACATAAAACAATTCCTTAATCTCTCATAAACCCTAGAGATAAGGCAAAAATACATAAATAATCCATGATACGAGAGTGGATAAGTCTCTAAGAACCCACATGATGCCTACAAGATGAAGTAACCTAGCTCATACATCAAATTGTCCCACAAATGAGTGCTCAAAAGCTCACATGTGTGGCCTCAAAAGGGGATGGCTCACTTCACAATGGTGAAAAGAGGCTAAAAAAGAGAAACATTGTGATGGAAGGGTGCGATATTTCATCTCCAAGGGTGCCTCAAAGCCTCCAAAAGGTGTGACATGATCAAAAGGTGCCATGTCATCCTCAAGGAGCCTCAACATCTCATCAAAGTGTCCAATCATCATAAAAGTGAAACATCCATCCTCTAAGTGAAATGTCTCAACATCTAAGGGTAATGTCCCATCATCAAAGGGCACCATCATGCATGGAAATGTGCCACATCATCCCTCCAAGTGAAAATTCCTCGAGAATGGGCCCAATGTCCTCCTCAAAAGTTGAAACATCCCATCAATCAATCATCCTCCTACATGGAACATCCCATCATCAATGACCTCAAGGTAATGTCCACACGTGTTAGGGGGTTCATTGATTGAATCCATGTGATCAAAACCTCCAATGTCCGCCTAGGAGTGGCAAACAACCTCTCCAAATGATGTGGATGGCCTCCATACATGTGGGCTTGTGGCCCCTCAACATCCTCCAAAGTATCCAAGTGTCATCGATAATGTGCAATCATCATCCAAGGAGGGGGCTAATGTGGTGAAAGATGCATCATGAAGACCAAAAACAAGGTATACAATCCAAACACAACATATAAAGTGAGTCATGTTAATACAAAATCCATTAGATAGATCTCACAGAATATCCTCTTCAAACTTCACGGTACCTTACAAAATTATGCAATTTTCCAAGTCTTGGTATGGGAGGGTCATTATCACCCCTTATTAGGTGTGCCAATACCCAGACCAGGAGGTATGTCCCAAGGAAACCCATCAAGGGTTATGTGCATTGATAATGGTATGGATTGGGATTTACTTCACAAGGTGGATTTCATTGGCATGCAAGGCCATGCATAAAATTCATTCTCATGAGTGCTTAGGCAATGAGATACCCTTTCATCTACAATATGTCTTTCCAAACCGTTGTTTTCCTTTTTCTTAATAGCTTTAATCTCTTATAGATTTTAACATTTAATTTTCTAAGTCCTTTCATAAGATATTATTTCATTGCATAGGACTTGGGGTGATGGCCTCTTAGTGAGGGGGTAGAGCTCATGCTTTTTCTTTTTCTCAGTTTTCAATATTTTGCTTATTTGCTTCTTTTCCCCACATTTTGAATTGGGGATTTTGCTCTTTCTGTGTTTATTTTATAAACATGCATCAACCTTAAGATTTCTAGACTATTATTCTCATGGGATTATGAGGCAAGAACCTTTTTGGGGTGCATGCAACACCCAACCTAAAAGAAAGGACAATGAATAAGTGAAATATGGAATGTGTTATTTATGAGAAGGGATATGGACACGTTACCACCATTAAGCCCCCCCAGTAGTACAACTTTTCCCAAGTGTGACAACACTTGACTAGAAAATGATAATGACCACCAAGGTGAGATAAGGAAAAAAAACATAAATCCAAAGCATCATGATTCATTATCCAATTCAACCCATGATCACCATTTTCATGCCTCAAATATTAACATTATCACCTGACACGAAGTGTCAAAATGATGTACCAGAGTGTATGATCGCCATGTGATATGAGTGAGTTGAGTCGAAGCATGGATGGAAGGCATCTACAGGCATTTGTCTGTGAAGAGTTTGAAATGACATTATCGGATCTGTTGTTTGAAATGTGGATCATGTAGAAAAAAAATCTCCTCTAGTTACCCCTAGAAGTGGGGGGTAACATCTGGCTCCAACGTGGGGACATGTGCTAACCGTAGAGCACATGATAACCTTGGAAATATCTAGTACTCCAAGACCTGCACTATGCATCAAAGCCTAAAAATTCTTGCTACATTCTAACATAAGACTTGTTATCACAGTATTTGCACTTGTGCAAATACCTCCACAAGATCCCAATCTTGTGTAACTATTGAAAGAATCTACCATTGTCACCTAAGTAGAGACTTGCCTCGTTTTAGTGCTGGAAAGAGGTCCATGACAAGGGAGGCTTCCCACGCAACCTCAAGGGATCAAGTAGCAAGATTAGCCAAGTCTAAAACCCCCTATCTTAGTCACATGATGGTTATGTATAGGTCTAGGAGAGGAAATGAAAGGTAATGAGGTAATTGTTATACCTGTACGAGACAATAAACAATTTGTAGCATAATATAGACAATTACCAAGATATGAAGTGCAATAATGACCTCTTAGACACTAGATAATCAATAAATGTGATGGTTGTTGCAAATTATAGTAGTAAATTGGTTGTATAACACCAATTAATACTTCACAACAACAACAAATAAAAGCACTCAGAAATATAGCAATTTAGCATGAAAACTAAGCCTTCAACAAGTACAATATTATCCAATTGCTAGAAGAGTTTTTTGAGTAGCTTAAGCCACTTGTCAAGGTTAAGCCACTTAGTCTAACCAATCTTGCTGAGTGCACTTTTTGCAAAATTAACAACAATCAGTTCAAGGTGGGATCAATGCAAAGATTAAAAGCATGGAAGGTGCGTAGAGAACTTATAGTCAAGATGAAGAAATGGAAAGGTTGTACATTGGTATGGGTGTTGAAGGTACATAATCCAATGGACATAGGGAAGGCTTAAAAGGGAGCATGAACTTGGTATAGACCATATTTTTTTTTCAAAAGGACATCTAATGTTATAAAGCTGATAAGGACAGGCTTATGAAAGCCAAGGAGGAACAAGAAGTCTTCAACATCAAGTTTCTACAAATCTTGGATAGAATTGAGAAAAAGATGGATAAGGAGAATGAGACAAGTGGGTTAGGAAGACAAAGATCTCATGATGAGGGAAGAAAAACAAAAAGCGTTGACACACATCTCCATCACTCTCCAAGAGATTCAACTAGGAGAGCACACAATAGTTTGTGTCCATCTCCTATCATAAAGCATAAGAGAAGGACTGAGGTGGATGAGCTATCGGGGGAAATGAATAAGATCAAGCCTCCTACTTTTGATAGTGAGCATAAGAAGGACGATGATGCAAAAACTTGGTTGTTGGGTATGAGGAAATCCTTCCAGTTGCATAATTACTCCTCACAGGAAGCATGACAGATTTCCATTTATCAGCTCAAGGGGAAAGAATCAATGTGGTGGGATCAATATGTACACGTGCATCACATTGATGAGAAGAAGGTTACTTGGAGAGAATTTAAGCGATATTTTGAAAAGAAATATTTAACCAAGAGCTATTATGATAGGAAAATGGAGGAGAGCCCGCAGGGGTGTAGACCGATTGGCAAGTGCCGTGTAAATGGAAGGAAATATGTAAAAAGAGGTCTCAAGTTCGATTCTCACCCCGATTTATCCGGAGGCGTGCTTGCGGGCGGTGTGATTCTCCCTAGGGGTTATAAGGTAGCCGACAGGATTTGACCCCATGTCACGCGAGTATGATACTATCGTTGCTACCAATTCACCTAGTTACAAAAAAAAAGAAAAAAAAGATAGGAAAATGGAGGAGTTCTTTGAACTCAAGCTTGGGAGCATGACCATAGATGAGTAAGAAAGGATATTTTTAGAGATGCTAAAATATGTACCTTTTATCAAGGATGAACAAGTGAAGATTCAATGGTACCTGAGTGGGTTTCCATCATTTATTAGCGATAAGATACAATATGATGATCCAAGGACATTTAAAGAAACTATAAGGAGAGCTAAATTTCTCTATGATCGACAAAGGGGAAGACGAACTTTCCAAAAGGATTGGGAAGACAAGATGAAAAGCAAGTGGAACAAAGGAAGAAGGGGACCAAGCCACCATTTTTCAGAAATATTTCCCAAGTACATACAATTTCCAAGGAGTCTAGAATGACTGAGGCAATGGAAACCAAGCCAAGGCAGCAGCCAATGAAATGTTCGAGTTGTGACAGAAATCATATGTTTAGAGATTTCCCTCAAAGAGGTGAAAAATCAAGGATTGCGGACAATGTACAACAAGTTGCAACATCGGAAGACATGGGCAGAAGTGTACCTAGAATTTATGTAGCCTTGGACAACAAGCAAGTTGAGTTTTAGTCGCGCATGATCGAGGTGGAAGGTAATATTAATGACTAACCCATTGCTATTTTAATTGACTCGAGAGCTAATCATAGTTATCTAGATCCTAAAATGGTGTAAAGATTCCAATTGTCGAGAAGCAAACTTGGAAAACCTTGGTTGGTACAATTAGCTACAGGGGAAAACAAGAAAATTAATGAGATGGTCAAGGCATGTCCAATGGAAATGAATGGACTGTGCACAAAAGCTCATTTGAATATCATACATTTGGGATTGTATGATTGCCTCATTGGCATGGATTGGTTGGATCGACACCATGTTGTCCTAGATTGTTACAATAAGGAATTTACTTTCCTGGATGAACAAGAAAATTTGAGAATAGTTCAAGGTATTCCAAGAGTTGTGACTATCAGAGAAATTTCATCCTTGCAATTAAAGAAAAGCTACAGGAAAGGATGACAAGTATTTGTAGCACAGATGGAGGAGGCACCCATGGATGAAGTGTCAAGTGTTTAAGACTGTGTAGTACTAAAGGAATTTTAGGATGTCTTTAAAGAGATATAACTGCGGTTTCCACTGAAAAGAGATATTGATTTCTCTATAAATCTCATGTCAGGAGCAACTTCTATATCCAAGACTCCTTATAGGATGAGTACGCCATAATTGAAGGAGATGTGGATGCAACTTGAAGAGATTATGAAGAAGGGGTATATACACCTGTTGAGTACTCAACACACCCTAAAAGTCCTCTGTCAAATTTTTTCTTTTTTGGGTACCACTTGAGTTAGTTTCCCATTACTGAGTGACTTGGTTCTTATTCGTTTCTTGCTTGATTGAGACTTTGCGCATTTATGTTTCTATTGTTTCTTGAAGGATAATTACATGTCGTATTTGGTTAAGAATGCTTGTAATCATGTTTTCCGTTGATTGAGCTCACAACAGGTTGACCAAGCCTTTTTATATGAACAGGAAACACCCATGGACAAAGGCAACAATCCAGAGCGGTCAATTTCGGGCTTAGATTGTGGGAACAAACAAGTTGAATTTTGATGGTGGAGATCCATCAGGCCAATCAGATCGACGGTTTTCGTGCATTCGACGTGTTGAAATCGCGCAGGGTTTAACATCAAGAGCGGACCCACGAAGTACATGAACACCCGAAGAGCCGAAGAGCCGAAGAGATGGAGAGGCTAAGTCCCAAAGTCCCAAGAGCCTGCCACGTCAGATTCATAGACGTACCACTCCAGTAGATTTCCAAGCACAACCTTCATAAACTCCCGAATTCCTGAAGTGAGTCTGGACCATCCATCAACGAGGACATGTGGAGGTAGATACTTCACTTCATAGACTTAACACTTCGGGAGATTTACAAAGCACTAGAGCAAGAATTACCCGAAGTTCCGAACTGTCGAAGTCTCGAAGTAACGAGAGACTTCCACGTCTCTTCGGGCCCGTACTACTTCGGGAGAACTTCATGCCTCACAGTCCAAAACTCCCAAAGCCTGAAGTGCCGGAGCACTTGGAACTCATCAGTCATAGCACATGGAACTCATCAGTCATGACACATGGCACTCATCAGTCATGACACGTGGTACACTTATCGGTCATGACACATGGCAATCATTCCAAGTCATTTGGTTGTGTCATTTGCCCATTTCCATTTGACATGTGTCACCCTTCTTTCCATGACACATCAACATATGTGACATCATATGACATCAGGCAACCATGTCACTTCGTATCCCGTACCACCCTGAGAGATTTCCGAGCACAACATTCATAAACTCCCAAAGAGCCCGAACACCCAAAGTCCAGAAGTGAATCTTGACCATCCATCAACAAGGACACGCGGCAACAGATCCCCCACTTTGGATATACGACACTTCGGAGGATTGCGTGAGAAAGGAGATGAAAACTTTCGAAGCCCGAACTCTGGAAGTGAATCTTGATGATCTAGAGCCAGAGGCTATGTGGAGGCAGATCTCTCACTTCGGAAATATGACACTACGGATGATGGTAAGAACTTTGCATTAAAAAGGCCCGAAGCCCGAACTCCCAAAGTAATTGCGGACCGTTGATCTCAAATCAACCAACATAGTTGATCCTTGTAGCAGGTAAGGAAGGAATATCACCCGGATCAGAGATTGTGACATGATCGACGACCACACTGCATTGTAGGGACGTAAATTTCTCGAATGTTAATTTTCCAAAGCGGTCTCGCAATTGGAACCATGGTATTGTTGGAAGGGTACGTGGTAGCTTGTGGGGGATTGTGGGCCCAAAGGCGGTGTGGAACCAAACCACCCTCGAAAACTTCTGCAATCACGTGTTTATATGACATCGGGTCACCACATCACCTCCACTCACACTCCCGCTACCGATCAACTTTTGCCACTTGTTCCCCCCGACTACTCCCCATATCACCTATCACCTCCATGCATCTTGTTTTCCTATTGGACGCTTGCATCCACATATTCCTATTCACGACTAGGTCATCATAGTGAAAGCGGGGAGAAGGGTCAGTTACAGTTGAGACAGAGTGCGCTTAGCTTCCGAAAGCTCAGACACAGGCAAAGAGTTAAGTCTCAGTCACACGTCGACGCAGAGTGATTCCAAAACACTTTAGCAGACTCTGCTCATGCAGCCAATTGTCTCCAGTGGCATCCATCAACTTACAGGAATACCATTACTCAACATAGAGCTTTTTTCTCTCATTCCAAGGCCTATTTTCTGCCGAGTCAGTTCCTCCAGTGCATGTATCAGTTCTGTCTCGGAGACAATAGTGGTTTTTAATTGATTAATTCCAACATTTACTTATATTAGATACAATAGTGGTCTTTTGTGTGTGATAAGAACCACTCTTGCTAATTAAGTCCATTTTTATAGTCAAGTTAATAATTTGTTTTACGAACAGTTGCCTAAAATTAGGTCTCGGTCCCCTAAGGACGAGAACCTTTGCAACTCTGTTTAATAGGGGGTCTTTTAATGTTTTGCAGGTTGATGGTTTTGGCAAAGACCCTCATTTTTGGATTTGTAAGGAACTATTTCAGAGCTACCTTAATTGAGAAGTCTTTTTTAGGACCAAAGACAAGTTTGAGTTTTTCATCAAAGCATGTGTGATTGGATCTAAAGAAGAATTATTTTTGATTTTATCTCATGAATGGATGTTGTAACGAGTAAGAGCCTCTGAATCTGTTGATAAGTTATATGATTCAATATTTTTATAGTTCTTGTCTTTAATGATGAAAAGTAAATCGTTGTGTTAATGTGATTGATGATTAAAGCAAAGGAAACCATTTTTCTTACCATCGCTCATTACATGTATGTTTTCTTCTGATAATCTTATCTTAGTAAATAATTGGAACACCAACAGGTTAATGGATTAGTACTAGGCTTGTTGTAGGTGTAAGAATCATTGTCTGCATGTTTGAGCACGTGGGTTATCCCAAGCTCAGCCTTCTCCAGTAGTTAAGCTTTCCCACTTTGTTACCCTGTTGGTTTATACCATCTTTTATGTTGTATCGATCCCAACTATAAGAGAAAATACAAAAAGAGAACGTTCGAACTAAAGGAAGAGATTTCACAAGAAAACATCATGTCAATCACTACGTAAAGCCCATCGATTAATTGGCCAGATCGCAAGATATGGAGAACCATTCCACCATTAAACGCTGTTGAGTCTAATTGGGCCTCAGTGGCGAGTTTGGTTCCTACTGTTGAGTTAAAGGGATTTAGGACCCCTCAACAAAATTGGCGCTAGAAGGAGGGCCTGAAGAATGAATGGCTGACAATATTTTTGACACAATATTTAACATAGCCTGTAGATTCAAAACAACCCACATGCATGGCTAGTCATTCTCAAGAAAACCCACACACACTAAGTACTCTGAAACGAATAACTGACCCTTACAAGAGGAAGAACATCTATTCCCTAAGATACCTTATGCTCTTCCTCACGAGGAGTTGAACTAGTTCAGAAGGATCAAAAGAGCTTATGCCTGAAAGATCGGAGCGTTGCCCTTAGTTCCATTACTTCCGCGTAGAAAAAAAGTAAGCAGACCAGTGGTCGATAACCCCGACCAGGTTTTTGTGCACACAGTAGAAGACCTGATAGATTTCTCCCTCACCGAAATCGAACATCGTCTTAATCTAATCCCCGAAACACCAGCCGACAACTTCTCCGAGCCTGACGATTTTTCCGACGAGGAAGGGTTCAACTCTGAACGCTCAGTTTCAGGATCGGACGACATGGAAGATAACACTGATCATGATGAAGAAAGGGGAAACCCACCTCAGAATAATCAACCTTGGTTGGCCAGAGACGCTCTGGCTATCCCTAGATGAGTACATAACCTTCCCCGACATCTAGAGAAGTTACTCCCTAAATTTGACCGTGAAACCTCAAGATTGCTTGAAGACCATATCAAAAAATTCATACTAGCTATCACACTGATGAATGTTCAACATGAAGACATAGTATGCACAATTTTCCCCTATACTTTTGAGAATTCGGCCTCCACATGGTATTTTAACTTACCTGTAGGATCCATAACCAATTGGACGAAGTTTCAAAAGGATTTTTTAGATAAATTTGCAGAAGAAACCATTACAGGAGCCTTGATGGCCGAGTTGTTCGCTGCCACCATGAGTTCAAAGGAGAAGGTTAAGGAATTTAATCAACGGCTCACCACTATCTTAAACAAATTTCTACGCGAAGCTAAACCCACTAAGGAGTTGAAAATCGAAGTATATGCTAATGCTCTCCCAACGTCTATTTCCGTGTTTGTGAAGAGGGTTTCCAAAACAACCTAAGCCAAGAACTTTGAAGAAGCCAAAACAATAGAGTTCCAAATGAAGGGATGTAAATAAGGCTAGGTCTCATTAGTTAAGAAAGAAGTTCAACCTCCTCCCAGGAGAGGACTCCTGTTGACTAGACCCCCAAGGGAACAAACAGAACAAGGTCCCGAAAAGGGAAGCAGAGACATAGAAGACCTACAATGCATGGTTAAGAAGTTGTCAAATGAGATCAGAGACATGAAAAGAAGTGCAGGGCAAGGAAACCAAGTCCAGAGGCCCTATAAACCCTTTTTTAAAAGAAATCCACCTTTCAAAGCAATTGAACCCCCCCAGCCAACTTGAACATCGATCTCGAAAATGTAGCATCCGACTCTTTCTATACCTATCACCAAGAGAAGAACTATGAAAGAGACTACCCATAATGGGTGCATGACATGAATTTGATGGCCAACTGGTTTCTAGATGAGGTTTCCCTAACCGAACAATCAAGCGACTCTGTTATGAATATTGCTGATCATGAAGAAGTTGATCCACCAGAAGAAACAACCATGTTGATATGGGACCCTGACCTACCAATGCCTTCTGATGACCTATTTGAGGTTCAATAACCACCTGCAAAAGTCTTGGTTGTGAAAACACGAAGTAGGGGTCAACCTGTCTTTAAAGACCTAACTACGGCCCAAACTTTGGGGGGAAAACCAGCTCCCGATCACCCAAAAGCACCTTTTGTTCCCCGAAGAAATCCTATAAACATCCATACACGAGAATCCCCCAAGCTAGACTACAACATAGTAGAAGACTTGAAAAAGTTGAAGGAAAATATATCGGTCATGGACATGTGTATAATCCCTCAACAAAAGGACTTTCTATTAAAAACATTCAAATCAATAGAAAATCCTACAAAAAGCACTGACCAAGGAGAAAATCTAACCCCCGCAGATCTAAGGAATAAACCAACTGTGAACGCCTGCTCTTAAGATAAGAAGTGAAAACCTTTTGTCCCACCGTTCCTTTTGACATTTGAAGTCTTCAACAGAAACCCCCATAACTATTTGGTTGACTCAGGAGCATCCTCCAATGTTATGCCATTGTCTATTTGCAAAAAATTAAACGCAGTCCCTCTCAAAAGAGATAAACATGTAATACAACTTGACAGAACCCAGGTGAAGCTTATGGGAGAGCTCAAAGATGTAATTATCAGAATAGCGACACACCCCAAATTTGTTCAAGTAATTGACATCATTGTAGTAGATATCCTAAAAGCTTATGGATTGCTACTGAGTCGAGATTGGTCTGAGAAGTTAAACAGATACTTTAGTACAGACTGGGCCCACCTTTGGGTACCGTTAAATGGACATGCGAATATGATCAAAATCAATAGGGAAAGATATCTAAAACACACAGTCACCGACCTAGAAACTCTTAACGAGCTCTCATCGACAGATTTAGGGAATTTCTCCGCCCTCTCATCTGATATCCCTATTACTCAAAACTTCGAAATAAGTTTTCAAGAAAAATTGCTAACGACGATGGGGGAAACCCTCTTCTGTCAGGAACCGGTGTTATAAATCACAGAACATATAGGAGGAAAGGAGGAAAGTGGTATAGAAAAGGAAGCCGACGGTTGTCGTTTACAAATGTGGACCTTATACTTCGATGGATCTAAATCGCAAGTAGGCTTAGGGGAAGGGTGCATCATCATTGACCCAAAAGGTAAACAAAGTTTCATGTCCTGTAGAATAGAATTTGAATGCACAAACAACACCATCGAGTATGAAGCTCTAGTACAAGGGCCGAAGAAATCCATAGACTTAAACGTTAAAGAATTGAAATTTTTTGGAGATTCTGAAATCATCGTTAGACAAGTAAGGAACACTATACATTGCAACTCTCCCCACTTGAGGAATTACCAACAGGAAGTGCACAGACTAATATAACATTTTGAAGCCTTCAAAATTACAACGATCCCCAGAACAAATAACAATCTTGTTGATTCTGTGGCCACCGCTGCCTCAAGGCTATCACTTCTAGAAGACTATGAATCCTCCTGGTTCATTGTGGAGCTACTCTACAAACCATCGGTGCCCAATAATATTTCTAATTGGAAGGTCTTTGAAGGAGATGAACAGATCATAATTTTTTTGACCAGTCAGGATAATTTTAAAGACTTGGCTATTGAAGATGAATTATTTCAGGAGCAATTAGCAGAAACCGATCCTCATACAGGTCAACCGACCGACAAACCAAGGTCTCACACGATACCGAAAGGGGTAGCCAATTTGGAAAATGATTTTTACTTAAGGGAAAGATTCAAAGGGTCAACAAACGCGAAGATGGGGAGTTCCTGTCCCATGCACGAAACCATAAATTTAGGAACCCCGGAAAAGCCCAGGAATATAAATGTTGGCAAGACAGTATCTAAAGAGGAAAGGAAGGCCTATCTCAAACTTTTCAGAAAATATCAAGATGTCTTTGCATGGTCCTATCGAGATCTGAAAACTTATGATACTCATATCATTCAACACATTATCCCGTTAAAGCCTGAAGTGAAACCCTTCCAACAGAATCTTTGAAAGTACCACCCATCCTTGGAGCCTCTCATGTGTCAGGAGTGAAAAAAATTACTAGATGCTAAGATTATCTTCCAGGTTAGACACTCTGCATTGGTAGCAAATTTGGTTTCTATGAGAAAAAAGTCTTGGGAGATCCGCCTATGTGTAGATTTCAGGAACCTCAACAGAGCTTCAGAAAAGGACAACTACCCAGTCCCACCAATGCAGTAACTCTTGCAGACTGTGTCTGGCTCAGATATTTTCTCCCTGTTGGACGATTTTTCAGGTTACAACCAAGTTCTAGTTTCAGAGGAAGACCATTTGAAGACTACCTTCCGAACCAAGTGGGGAACCTTCGCTTATAAACGCATGTCGTTTGGGTTAATTAATATAGGGGCGACCTTCCAAACTGCCATGGATGTAGAATTTCGAGGACACAAGTGTGTAGTAGTCTATTTGGACGACGTGACTGTGTATTCAAAGAACATAGAAGATCACATCCAACATTTAACCCAGATTTTCGAAAGGTGTAGGAAATATGGTATATCCTTAAACCCTAAGAAAACTATTTTTGGTGTTGAGGAAGGTAAGTTGTTAGGCCACATTATATCTGAAGCAGGCATTCGCATAGACCTAGAACATATTAGGGATATAGCTCAGCTTCCATTACCCCACAACAAAAAGGCTATGTAATCTTTCTTCGGGAAAATCAATTTTGTGAGGAAATTCACCCCAGATTTTGCTGAAACTATCAAACCCTTACAAAAAATGATCCGTAAAGATGTCGAATTTAAGTGGGATGATGAAAGAAAAGGTGCTTTCAACAATATTAAGGCTGAAATATCCCAAGCCCTAGTGTTGTGAAGTCCTGATTTTAGCAAAGATTTCTTCCTCTATACTTTTGCCTCCGACCAATCGTTAGCTGCAGTACTGACTCTGAAGGATGATGACAACAACGAGGCCCCGATATAATTTACGAGCACTAATATACAAGGGGTCGAACTAAACTACCCTACTAGAGACAAGGATGATTATGCAGTATACAAGGAAGTGAAACACTTCAGATCTTACATCCTAAAAAACCATACCAAAGTCTTTGTGCCTCCCCCTGCGGTCCGATATCTATTTACTCAACATGAGATGGGGAAAAGAAGAGGAAATTGGATGGCAGTTGTTAGAATATGAAAGATGTGTGCTCGTTTTACCATTGAAAATACCCTTGTCACCCAACCATAGGCCGAAACCATCCTCCGAGCACCTTAACCTTGACAGAGAATCACTCTGGAAGCAAACCCTAGGCTAGATATCCAAACAAAGGGTAGTGCACCTTTCCCCAAGGATAACGCATCACAAAGAGATGATTAGATATTCCAAACCCTAGCCAAGAGATAGTCCAAGCATAACTGCTAGCTGCAGTAGCTGCAATGACAACTCTCCTCTAAACCTGCGTAGAAACTGGGCAACTGCAGCACGCACAAGACTAGGCACTACAATTCTGAGACTGCCTGCCAGAATGAGAACTGGCCTCCTGTATTTATACTTATTCTGGATAACTGCCTGGGCTGACTTCTCATTCTGGGTATCTGTCTGTTCAGTATATATTATTATTTCTGGCCGACTTCTTCTCTTGGAGGCTAATAACCTAATATAAATTATCTCCTTGAGCCGACAAGTCTTCTAGGGTTATTAGCCAACTCATTAGGGTTTCTTCTTGCTTCCCGGAGTATTCTGTCCTCGTCAGGTTTACACGTGGAGGTAAATACCTCCCGCAGCTACCATGATATCAACATCAGTAGTCCAAGAATTTGATCTAGATATAAAACTTGCTAAACTGGTTAAGGGACAAGGGTTATGAAAACTGGCAGTGGAAGCCCAGGACCAAGTAAATGAAGACCCCGGGTGGGAGAATGAATTGGCATTATGGTGTGGTGAAGTTTCATACGTCTCCCCGGGGAAAGAGTCTTGGTATGAAAACATGACTTATCTCTTGCATCATGGGACTTGCCCAAAAAACCTAAATCCTAGGGAAAGGAGAGCCCTCAGGTTAAAATCAACACAATATCGCCTCATCAATTCGATGCTCTTCCGTGTTAATTATGATGGGGTACTTTTAAGATGTCTTGAACGTGAGGATGCAAACAAAGTTCTGAAGGATCTCCATGATGGTCCTGTAGATGGACATTTCGTAAGAAACACCACTGCTCATAAAATACTGAGAGCCGACTATTATTGGCCTACTCTGTTCAAGGACGCTCACACATATGCTAGGAACTATAAAACTTGTCAAATGAGCACGGGGAGGGAAAATAGAGTAGTTGTCTCGCTCCATTTTGTGGCCGTTTCCAAGCCATTTGAGCATTGGGAGTTAGATATCATAGGAGAAATTACACCAAGTTCTTTGAAACAACATAGATACATACTAACTGCCACAAACTATTTCACGAAATGGGCAGAGGCCATCCCTATTGTTCGCGGTCAATCTGTCACCAGGTGAGCAAAATGGAGAACGCTCTGCATGCCCTGTTGGGTTCACCAAGGCAGAACATCTGTGGCAGCAAGGGTTAACAGAAAACAGAAAACAAAACAGAATACAATCTATCTAACAACTGAAAGCAAATAACAATTCGAAAATAAACAAAAACGTCAAACGTGAGACAAGGGAGTCATCAATGGTTTCAAGGCTTGATCTATTAGCGAAACCAGAGCACACGCTGAAGACAGAGATAGGGGTTCCCTCTCCCTCCAGCAGAAGGTCCTTCGGAGCCCTCAACACAATGCTTTCCTTA
>ML820452.1:80924-121066 GCA_009831015.1 Picea engelmannii | reverse complement strand
CTCGATTCTGCTGTGAATCGACCGGGTAACAGGTCGGCGAAAGCCGGTTTGAATCCCTGCAAGTTAAAAACAACAAAAGGAAAGCGAATTAAACCCAGTTGAGGGAGAATTTGTTACCTCAACTCCCCAGTGGAGTCGCCAGTTTGTTCGCGGTCAATCTGTCACCAGGTGAGCAAAATGGAGACCGCTCTGCATGCCCTATTGGGTTCACCAAGGAAGAACATCTGTGGCAGCAAGGTTTAACAGAAAACAGAAAACAAAACAGAATACAATCTATCTAACAACTGAAAGCAAATAACAATTCGAAAATAAACAAAAACATCAAACGTGAGACAAGGGAGTCATCAATGGTTTCAAGGATTGATCTATTAGCAAAACCAGAGCACACGCTGAAGACAGAGATAGGGGTTCCCTCTCCCTCCAGCGGAAGGTCCTTCGGATCCCTCAACACAATGCTTTCCTTACAAAATGAATAGAACTAAACTGAGTGATGAAAGAACTCTGGGTTAGGCCGCTGATGGATTGCTTGTCAAAGACTGAGCTATGAATCATCTGGACAGCGTAACATTGCTTTGAATTCTTTGCTAAAACAATGAGTCTTCATGGCTATTTATAGCATTTTCCAGGCGGTCACGTAACCATCTTCCGGTGTAAACACGGACCTGTTTAGGGTTCTCTTAGAACATTAATTCGTCGAATTTGCAGAGTCGACCCTGATCTGAAGGTCAAATCATCTTGGGGGCCGGTCCATTGGCGGTCGGGAGGCCGACTTAAGCAATTAATGCGCCGTATTAGCAGATGCGCAGCTTTTTGTGTTGACAGGCGCGCGTCGGGGCGCGCATGCGCCAGAAACACGTTTTTGTCCCGCGCATATGCGCGTGCACCAAGCTGCTGTAAAGTGCCCTTCAATTTTTGGTTACTTTGTATAGTTTTTGACCCTTCTGGAATGCTATGAACTTAATTCAGTGCCATGAATGACTTCATTGTTGTTTTGATGATGTGGAGTTCTTGTCGCCATGTGAAGACGAAATTTCAGTGATAACACCTATAACTGATGTAAACGAAAAGGTGGTGAGCCAATTCATAGAACAACAGCTAATCACAAGGTTCGGTGTCCCCTCTGTCCTTGTTTTTGATAATGCCGCTTACTTTTCTTCTACCCTATTAACAAAGTTTTCTCTAGATAAAGGAATCATAATCAGATACTCTGCAAACTAGTATCCATAGGGGAACAAAGTTGCAGAATCAACCAATAAGAACTTAGTGAGGATATTAAAGAAAACAGTTGCAGACAATCAGAGGAATTGACACAGTTCACTCCATAACGCTTTATGGGCTGATAGAGTAACACCCAAGGAAGCTATAGGAAATTCCTCGTACTTCCTGGTATATGGACAGGAAGCCATTCTCCTAAACGGGTTGTATCTTCCATCTCTTCAACTCGATCAGGATTCTAGAGGACAACCCTCATCAGTTATACAACAAAGAATTGATACCCTCCTCATGTTGGAAGAAGAAAGGGAGAAAGAAAAATCAAAATTCATATCTCATCAACAGATAGTTAAAAGATGGTTTGATAATCATAAGGCGAAAGAGAAGAATTTTGAAGTAGGAGTCTTAGTCCTAAAATGGGATAGAACAAATGAGTCGAAAGGAAAACATTCCAAGTTTCAGAATCTATGGCTCGGACCTTTTCAGGTGGTTGAGAAAATTGGGGTAGGCACGTATCGGTTGCAGAATCTAAGGGGGGAACCTGACGCCCTCCTGGTGAATGTCCAAGCCCTAAAACAATATATATATATATATATATATATTGTGTATGTGTGTTTTCACGATGTTTTGTTGCAGGGTAGGTCGATTACGGAATGCATTTTTTTGTTTTGTTTATTGCTATAGTACTTCTGCGCTTTTGAAGATTGCATTTAGCAATACAATGGTTGACCTCAATTCATGCGATATGATGAACTCTGTTCCCGACTCATCGCTCACATACAACACAAGAAGCGTTGGGAGACCTGCGGTTGTTTTAAAGGGTTTTCTACCTAACCTCAGATGAACAACCTTGGGAAAATGACAAAGTGTCGGCGTGGTGGTCTGGTAAAACCTCAAGGGAAAGGTGGTAAGATGGAAAGGACTGCGTGTACCTCAAAGACAGAGCTAGCAAAAATTCACCTTAACCATCTCATTTTACAAATAACAGACGTCCTCCTCTCCTACTCGCTCAGGGAATTCTGCCGAAATAAAATCAACCATATCAAATGATTGCACAGTAGGAGAGGGTATGCAGATAACTCTGTCGGGGCTATGGACGCTCGTTGGCAGCGAAGAAAGGTCTGTGACGTCGGGGTGACTCCGTCGAGGCTATGGACGCTTGCTGGCAACGGAGCAACACCATATCAAGTGAATAAGGATAACTAAAGGGCCTAGGGCCAATGAATTCTTTACTCGACTCTTGTCAAAAGGGGAATTAGTGAGGGTTACAGGAAATGTAGGTGGAATAAAGGTTGAAAACCCCACAGGCAGGCCCAGATGCATCAATTAGGGAATTTCAAATGCAAGGATAAAAGAGGCTCTGATAAAAAAGTAGTTAAGTTCTTAACCATTTGCATCAACTGAGCCCGAGGTAGGAACAAAGATTCTTCTTTCGCCCAGTAAGTCGCCATTTGTTGAACACTCAACACACCCTAAAAAACCTCTATCAATTTTTTTCTTTTTTTGGTACTACTTGAGTTAGTTTCCCACTACTGAGTGACCTAGTTCTTATTCATTTCTTGCTTGATTGAGTCCTTGTGCATTTTTGTTTCTATTGTTTCTTGAAGGATAATTACATGTCGTATTTGGTTCAGAATGTTTGTCATCATGTTTGCCTTTGATTAAGCTCACAACATGTCGACCAAGCCTTTTTGTATGCACATGAAATGCTTGTGGAAAAACGCAACAATCCAAAGCGGTCAATTTTGGGCTCAGATTGTGGGAACATATAGGTTGAATTTCGACGGTGGAGATCCATCAGGCCAATTAGATCGACAGTTTTCGTGCATTCGGCGTGTCGAAATCGCGTGGGGTTTAACATCAAGAGCGGACCCACGAAGTACACGAACACCTGAAGAGCCAAAGTCCCGAAGATCCGAAGAGTCAAAGTCTCGAAGAGACAAAGTCCCGAAGTCCTGAGAGCCTGCCATGTCAGATTCAGAGATGTACCACTCCGGGAGATTTCCAAGCACAACATTCATAAACTCCCAAAGTCCCGAAGTGAATATGGACCATCCATCAACGAGGACACATGGAGGCAGATCCTTCACTTCAGAGACTTAGCACTCCAGGATATTTGCGAAGCACTAGAACAGGAATTACCCAGAGTTCCGAATTGCCGAAGTCTCGAAGTAACGAGAGACTGCCACGTCTCTTCATGCCTGTACTACTTCGGGAGAACTTCATGCCTCACAGTCCAAAACTCCTAAAGCCCGAAGTGTCGGAGCACGTGGCACTCATCATTCATAGCATGTGGCACTCATCAGTCATGACACATGGCACTCATCAATCATGGCAGGTGGCACACTCATCAGTCATGACACGTGGCACTCATTCTAGGTCATTTGGTTGTGTCATTCGCCCATTTCCATGTGACACATGTTACCCTTCTTTCCATGACACATCAGCAGCCGTGACATCATATGAAATCAAGCCACCATGTCACTTCATAGCCCATACCACTCCGGGAGATTTTTGAGCACAACATTCATAAACTCTCGAAGAGCCCGAACACACGAAGTCTCGAAGTGAATCTTGACCATCTATCAATGAGGACACGCGGTGACAGATCCCCCACTTTGGATATACGACACTTCATAGGGTTGCACGAGCAAGGAGATGAAAACTCTCGAAGCTTGAACTCTCGAAGTGAATCTAGACCATCCAGAGCCATAGGCCACGTGGAGGCAGATCTCTCACTTTGGAAATACAACACTCTGGAGGATGGTAAAAACTTTGCATTATAAAGGCCCGAAGCCCGAACTCCCAAAGTAATTGCGGACCGTTGATCTCAAATCAACTAACATCGTTGATCCTTGCAACATGTAAGGAAGGAATGTCACCTAGATCACAGATTGTGACACGATCGATGACCACACTGCATTGCGGGGACGTAAACTACTCAAACGTTAATTTTCCAAAGCGGTCTCGCAATTGGAACCATGGTATTGTTGGAAGGGTACGTGGCAGCTTGTGGGGGATTGCGAGCCCAAAGGAGGTGTGGACCCAAAGCACCCTTGAAAAATTTCTCAATCATGTGCTTATATGACATCGGGTCACCACGTCACCTCCACTCACACTCCCGCTACCACTCAACTTTCGCCACCTGTTCCCCCCGACTACTCCCCATATCACCTATGACCTCCATGCATCTTGTTTTCCTATTGGACGCTCACCTCCACGTCTTCCTGTTCACAACCAGGTCATCACAGTGAAAGCGGGGAGAAGGGTCATTTACAGTCGAGACAGAGTGTGCTTAGCTTCTGAAAGCTCAGACAGAGAGTTAAGTCTCATTCACGTATCGACGTAGATTGGTTCTAGAACACTTCAGTAGACTCTGCTCATGCAACCAATTTTCTCCAGTGGCCTCCAACAGCTCGTAGGCATGAAATTACTCAACACAGAGCTTTGTTCTATCACTCCAAGGCCTATTTTCTACTGAGTCAGTTCCTCTAGCGCATGCATCAGTTCTGTCTCAGAGACAATAGTGGTTTTTAATTGATTAATTCCATCATTTTCTTAGATTAGATACAAGAGTGGTCTTCTGTGTGTGATAAGAACCACTCTTGTTGTTTAAGTCCAATGTCATACTCAAGTTAATAATTTGTTTTATGAACAGTTACCTAAAATTAGGTCTCAGTCCCCTAAGGACGAGAACCTCTACAACTCTTTTAAATAGGGGGTCTTTGAATGTTTTGCAGGTCGATGGTTTTGGCAAAGACTCTCATTTTTGGATTTGTAAAGAACTATTTCGGAGCTACCTTAATTGAGAAGTCCTTTTTAGGACCAGAGACAAGTTTGAGTTTTTCATCAAAAGCGTGTGTGATTGGATCTCAAGAAGAATTATTTCTGATTTTATCTCATGAATGGATGTTGTAACTAGTAAGAGCCTCTGAATCTGTTGATAAGTTATATGATTCAATATTTTTATAGTTCTTGTCTTTAATGATGAAAAGTAAATCGTTGTGTTAATATGTGATTGATGATTAAAGATAAGGAAACTATTTTTCTTACCATCGTTCATTACATGTATATTTTCTTCTGATAATCTTATCTCAGTAAATAATTGGAACACTAGCAAGTTAATGTATTAGTACTAGGCTTGCTGTAGGTGTAAGAATCATTGTCTGCATGTTTGAGCACGTGGGTTGTCCCAAGCTCAAACTTCTCTAGTAGTTAAGCGTTCCCACTTTGTTACCCAGTTGGTTTATATCATCTTTTATCTTGTATCGGTCCCACCTATAAGAGAAAATCCAAAAAGAGAACGTTCGAACTGAAGGAGGAGATTTCACAAGAAAACATCCTGTCAATCATTGCGTAAAGCCCATCGATTATTTGGTCGTATCGCAAGATCTGTAGAGCCATTCCATCATTAAATGATGCAGAGTCTAATTGGGCCTCGGTGGTGGGTTTGGTTCCTACTATTGAGTTAAAGGGATTTAGGACCCCTCAACAACACCCAAGTGTGTCGCCTTGGGGTGCGCTAGTTTTATTTGTGAAAAAGATGGATGGTACGTTGAGACTTTGCATTGACTTCAGGCAGTTGAATAAGGTAACAGTGAAGGACACGTATCCTTTACCAAGGATAGATGAATTGTTTGATCAGCTAAGGGGCGCAATGATATTTTCCAAGATTGATATCATATATGGATATCATCAAGTGAGAATAAAAGAGGAAGACATCAACAATACTTCCTTTTAGAACATGGTATGGTCATTATGATTTTACAATGGTGCCATTTGGGTTTTCAAATGCACAAGCTATCTTCATATGTTTAATGAATTTAGTTTTCATAAGTTATTTAGATAAGTTTGTCATTGTATTTTTGGATGACAGACTGATTTACTCAAATTTTGAAGAGGAGCATGAATAACACTTGAGGGTGGTGTTGCAGGCGTTGAGGGAGCATCAACTTTATGAAAATTTGAGCAAGTGTTCATTTTACCAAAGGCATATTCATTATTTGGGTCATATCATTTCAGATGAAGGAATAATTGTGGACCTACCGAAGATAAAAGCCATTGAGGAATGCCTAACACCAAGAAATGTCGTAGAAGTGAGATCCTTTATGGGACTAGCAGGGTACTATAGAATGTTTGTTGAAGGATTCTCAAAGATTGCACATCTGATTACATCCATGCAGAAGAAAGGTGTGCGACTTGAATGGACTCTGGATTGTGCAAGGATTTTTCGGCACTTGAAGACTTTGTTGACAAGTGCGCCAATTTTGAGAATTGTTGATCCTGATGCAGGCTTCATTATGTGCTCATATGCATGCAAGGAAGGACTCGGTGGAGTCTAGAGTCAGAATGAACAAGTGGTATGCTACGAATCAAGGAATTTGAAAGAGCATGAAAAGATCTATGCTACTCATGATTTAGAATTGGAAGCTATAGTGGATGCCTTGAAGATGTGGCGACATTATCTTATGGGTAAAATATTTGAGTTGAGAACATACCATTGTGGTCTGAAATATTTGTTTGGATAACAAAGTTTAAATGTGAGACAAAGCAGGTGGTTAGAGTTCCTCAATGAGTATGACTTCGACATAAAGCACATTAGAGGAAAAGAGAACAAGGTGGTTGACACACTCAACAGGAGGGTGCATGAGATGCATGCTACAACCATTAGCATGTACCAAACATATTTTTGCAACATAATTTTAGAATTTGCCAAATTAGATTTGTGTTATGTTGCCATAAAGGAGAACTTGCAGTAAGGTATGTCGCAACAAAAATTTGAAGGGTATGAGTTAAGAGAGGATGGGATCCTCATGTATAGGCGTAGAGTCTATGTGCCAAATTATTAGGAGTTGAAAATCCCAATATTGTCAGAGATGCAGAAGGTTCATTATGCAGGACATCCAGGTTACCAATAGACAATTGTCGCAGTAAAAAAGCAATACTATTGGACATGTATGAAAAAGGAAGTTGTTGACTTTATTGCTATATGTCTTGAATGTCAGAAGGTCAAGGTTGAGCACAGACACCCAGTTGGTTTTCTATAGCCTTTTCCCATTCCTGAGTGGAAGTGGGAAGTGATAACGATGAATTTTATAACTAATCTTCCCAGATCAACTGAGCAACATGATTATATTATGGTGGTGGTGGACAAGCTTACTAAAGCTACCCATTTTGTTCCGATGAAGTCGACTTACAAAGAAGCTAACATTGTTGAGATATACATGTGATAAATTGCTAAATTGCACAGCATGCCTAAGTTAATTGTGTCTGATAGAGATCCCAAGTTCACTTCAAATTTTTGGAAGGGATTATTCAAAGGAATTGGGACAAGTATGAAATTTAGCACAACATATCACCCTGAGACAAACATACAAACAAGGAGGGTAAATCAGGTAATAAAAGATATGTTAAGGATGTATGTGATGGTTAAGCCATCAAAATGGGAAGACTACTTACATTTGGTAGAGTTTGCTTACAACAATGGATATCAAACATATTTGAAGATGAGTCCATTTGAAGCATTGTATGGTAGAAGGTGCAACACACCTCTGAGTTGGGATAACCCAGTAGATCGCACAGTAATTGGGCCAGATCTTCTCCAGAAAATGGAAGAGAAGATGGTAAAAATCAAGAAAAATTTAAAAGTTTCCCAAGACAAATAGAAAAGATGTGCAGATAAAGGTCGAACTTTTAGAGAATTTAAAGTGTGTGACCATGTGTTCCTAAAAGTAAAAGCAAGACGAAGTTCCCTGAAGTTGTGGAATTGCTCTAAGTTAGCAACATGATATTGTGGGCCATTTGAAATCCTAGAGAGGATTGTTCTTGTCGCATATATGTTGGATCTACCTACATCCTTGAGTATTCATAATGTATTCCATGTTTCTTTACTTAAAACATATGTACCTGATGTTAATCATGTCATTGATTGGAATGTGATTCAGGTGGAGAAATAGGGAGACTTCCAAGTTCAACCAGTGTGCATATTGGATCGAAAAGTCAAGATGCTCGGGAATCATCCAGTAGGACTGGTAAAGGTCCAGTGGACTTGTTACGGTCCTGAGGATGCTATGCGAGCAGAGTATTCACATCTCTTTGAAAAGTTTTGAATATACATGTGTATGTAATGCACTGAGGATAGTACATAAATAAGGGGGAGGGCAATGTAATACCCATAGGTCGAACCCCAAATCTAAATGTAAGTATAAATGTGTGTGTGTGTGTGTGTGTAAGATGGTGAGTTGTTGGTGTCAAGTCTTGGATTCAGTTTTGTAAGCGCATCCCATAGTTTGGTGATTATGCGAGGATAGTGAATTAAAGAAAGAATGCACACATTATATAGTGTAGTGCACAGTTGTATAAGTGTGTGAGGATTGCGCACCAAAAGAAGAGTGCGCACATCTCATAGTTTTGCACACACCAAATTAAGTGCACAGTTTTTAGGCCAAAGGGCCTTTGTATATACGTTTGTGTTTTAAGGCTGTTGAGCCTGGATGCAAAAGGCCAATGCACCTATATTGTAAATGAAATCACCCTCAAGGTTGTTAATATAATCACATCACTACATGCATACTCAACTTAGATGAAAAAGATACGCGGGCTAAACTCCACAAAAAAGGAAAAAACAAGAAGCTTAAGTCAATCGAATATTTTATTAATATTCTGGAAGTTTAATTTATGGATATGTAATTATTTCCAGAGGGTAGGGAATGAGTCACCAAGTGGATAAAGCTAGTAATAAAGGTGACAATTGTTGCATTAAAGGCATGGAATATATATTGTTGGCCTTAGTGTAATTCAAGGAATCACTCATTCAAGAATCATTTAGACGTATTTCCTCTATGAAGGAATACATATTTTTGTTGTAATTTACTGTGGTTGCTTAACCCTGTTCTTGGGAAAGGCTTGTTTACTATTGAAGAGGCAGGTTTTCAGGCCCGCGAGCACTCTCTCCAAGTGACAGTTTGATGGGAATTGTTCCCTGGTGAGTTGGGAATTAGATACAGGGCTCTGAGACTTCTTGTACGTCCTGTTGTTGAAGCCCCAGAAGGGTAGTGGGGCAACCGAAGGACTGTTGAGAAGAGAAGTGGAAAACTTCCTGGGGTGGGACAGGCATGTGGGGAATGAGGGAGTGTATGCTAGTTGCAGTAGTCGATACCTTGGACCAAGTCTTTTGTTAAATATTAGACCATAGTTTGGTGAGAGGAACCCTTTTTCCTATGGAGTTTAATCCCAACTCAAGGGTGGCCAATGGTTGAAATATTATGAGCGACTGAGTCTATGGTTGGGAGGAATGTCTGAGTCTTGCGCACAATTGGCGTCTTTTCATAAGAGATAAGTGTCCTTCAACGAATTGTTTAATTACTATGTGCTCTAGTGTTATATTTTAAATGGGTTTATCTTCTGTATGAATTTGCATCTGCATATTGTGGTTAACTCTGTGCAATGTCACTGCTTATATATATATATTATTTCTCATGAGAAGTATGATAGTTATTAAGAATTCTTGTAAGTTAAACTCGATGGTATGATTGGAAGATACCAAGGCATGGTATGTTTTGTCGAGTGTGCAGTGAAGTGGTCCACGCGCACAAAAGTGATAGAATCTATATGCAACATTGGATTGATTGTGCGCGTAGTAATACTTTGTGCACAGATATTTGTGTGCACAACAGTATATATGTGTTTTAAAAAGATAAAGTGTGTAGTAGTTTTTAGACATTTATTCTATTGTTATGATTGTATTAAAAAAAGTGTACTCGTAGGGAGAGACTCAACATGAGTCTGGGTGCAGTACGTTAAGGTTGTGCACAGTAATCCAGTCTACTTGTAACATGGATCATTATAAGTAGTACCCGTGCACTAGGAATATTGAAGCAACATTGCCCAATAGTGAGTTTTGGCTGCTACAAAGAATATTCGAGAGGATGAAGTTGAGATTGGGTGACGTGGCCCAGTTTGGGAGTCTGGGGATGTTACACTCCTCTTCCTTGGCTAGTTATTTTATTTTTGGATAAGTTGGTTGCTTATAGGGTGTATTTGAATTTTTCCCTTTCATGTATCCTAGTCATTCAACATCGCCACCTCAAGAGATATTCTGGCACGACTTAAGAGTGAGGAAGATACAATATTACTAAGGGCATCTGGATCATCAAAATTGGATTTACGGATTAATATTTTATGTGTGAATGATTTCTTTTGTGGTTTATTTCATTGATTATACTTGGAGATAATATCTGTAAGCCTATTTTACATAAGAATAATATCAAATTCTAGTAGATTGAGTAGGTTTTCTCTCCTTCTCTAGTTTCCTAATATGTGTTCCCTTTCCATAGCTCAAGTAGTTTTTCTTTTTGTTAGTTGGTTATTTCATTTCACTTAAAACCCTAGTTAATATCTCTCACTCACCTAGTGACTAAATAAATCCTATGATCCTCCTCCCTTTTTTTTCTCACCATAAGCAAATGGGAACATTGGTGTAATGTTTACTAATTGTTTTCTACATTGAACTAAATAAAATAGTGGGGTTAGCTAGTTTGTGCCATATTTTCCCTTTCTCCTTGAAGATCTCATTTCTTTTTATTTTCATGCAAAGCAATTAATTGTCCCACAAAAAGTAGAGGGGAAGAAACCAAATGTATTTTATCTTTCTCTCTATTTCCTTGTAATTAACTCGAGTTTGGTGTTAATACCTAATTTAATTCACCACATAACAAGTTAACATACAACCCTGTAATACCTAGACATCATTTTTAAACACTAATAAATACATTGTCATTCTTTTTCTTTTCCCTTCTCTCCTTATTTCCTAGCTTCCAAAGTTTCTTCCACAAACTAGGTGGTGAATCCACTTCCCTTTTTGATATCATGTAACTTAGAAATTCCCCTCTTTGTGGTAGCATGGTTTATCATTCTAACCATCATGCTACATTTTAGAAACTCCATTAGAGAGTTCTCATCAACCCTTCCCTTTTCCAAGTAAAGGTGTCTCTTGCCCCTTTTACTCATTCTAACCACAATTTTTTTACTCAAACTCAAATTTGACTCTATTGATCCCTCAACCGTACCATATGATTGCCTTCAAATATTTCAAAGAAATCGTCTTATGACAAGGGATCTACCTCTCAAGCCAATGCAATAAATATTGAATATTCAAACTCATCAGAGAAAATTTCTCAAGCTACCTAGCCCTTTCCTAATTACTCGAAAGATGATAGATTTTTGAAATAATCCTAATATCCATAGTTTCCCTGAAAAGAGTAAATGAGTAATACCTTTGAAGTAGGTATGTGGGTTGTTTCCCATATTTTGTTGCAAGTCCCATTTAGTTTTATTTAGAAGCACCGTGACGTTTGAAACCTCTTTGAAGCCCAATGATGTAGGACCCCTTCCACTTTATCTAGATTTACATTTGAACTTAGTCTGAATCCAACTTATGTTTTAAACTTGGTTTTGTGGGCCCTATGCTCTTACTCTACCAATATTTCAAAAATCCCCCAAATATTATTTTCACCAATGAATGAAAAGGGAAAGTGGGTCATATATTACCCTAGCCTTCCAGAAACATTAGAAATCCTCTAATTTATTTCAATTTATTGTGATCTCGAAAATACTCAATACTTAGAGAGCTTCACTGTGTGTCTTAGAATCTTTTGATTTCAAACATCATTGAATTTTGTAACCTCAATGACATAAAAATATTCATTGAGGCCCGAGGATGTTAGTGCTATATTAATTATGTTATTTTTATAAAAGCGACATTACCATCTTACCAATGGTCTAGCTTGCCTAAGAATTTAAGTTTCACAATTCAAAGTTAGTGGACAGGTGAGATTTCAAACATTATAAACTCATAATATTTTGAAGAACATAATATCTTTCTCTCATCCTCACAACCCTACCAAACTACAAACCTAGGTACCCATTAGAGATTACCATATGACCTATCAAAGGTTTAATTCAAATAACTCAATTGTTTACTACTCACTTAGATTTTGTCAGGGATGTTTTCAAACAAGTTTACCCTAGTTTTGTTAGTCTCCATTTAGGTAACCTCTTATCACCCATTCGAAGAGATGACATTTATTTTATTTTAATGGAGTGTTTCACTTAATCATGTAATAGTTAGTTCAAGAGGCCATGAACCCATCAAACCTCTTCTACCATATCCCGCTTAAATTTAAGAATTTTTTTTTCTTGAAAAAGTAATGTGAACCTAGTAACTAGTGTCTCCTGGACATAGCCTAAACCCCCCGATGAGTGACATGATATACCAACTAATAATTTGAACTCCTTAGTTCTAGAATATGTGTTGCTTAATGGAATAATGTGTACTAATAATCAAGCATTAGTTCAAAATTCATCATGACAAGATAGACTAGATGGCTCTAAAGAAAGCAAGAGTGAAACCAATAGTCCTTGCTACAGATGTTGAGATGAAAACAATATCTTTCCCTTTTGATATCATATCAAAAGAAGGGACCATAGCTACTTATGCCGATATTTCTAGTGAAATTGGTTTGAGTGAGACATATAATATGAATTACAACATTAGGAGGTCCCAAATCCATAATGTAGAAACTCATTCACTGGTTCTCCCCTAATATGATGTAATTAGGTGGCTTATAGAGAACGCCAATGTGGATATAAGTAAGATAATTCCTAACATTAGTTGATGTATAACATCCTATGAAGCAAATAATTTCGACGTGTCTTATGAATCCCTAAAGTCCTGTTGAAATATTGTAACTTCAAAGAATATTCTACTTATATTTTAGTCACTATTGTATAGATCAAATCCCCTTTTTTGGATTGATCAAGTCATGTCTTGTATAAGATCAAATCACCTTTTGTGGATTGGTCAACATGTATTTGTATGGTGGTATTTGTAAAGTTTGACCCTAGTAATTGTAAAGTGGTTTTAGCCACTTTTAGGAGAAGTCGACTACACCAAGTGAAGAATAAAAACCCTAGCACCACCTCACAACTTGTATTTATATGTGAGGATGGTGTCTCATTTGAATACACATAGCACACTAGCTATGCAACTATGAAAAAGTGTGCAAGTCTTGGAGGAGTAGCTGTTGCAATTCAGGGTGACATCAAGGAGGATTTTGGTCTATCTCTTGGTATCTCTTGGTTAAGTGGTGTGTTACTCCTCCTAGTGAAGGAGTAGAGGAGTATATTCTGTTCAGTTTTTGGTCTATCTATATTGATAAATTTTTTGTTGTGTTTCTACCTCATGAGGGTTTCCAAGGATAATTTGTGTGTCTCTATTGTTTCTGTGATTGCCTCTTTTTCAATGATCTTATTTATGCAGCTAATGTACTAAATGATTATAATAATAAAGAAGAATCGTAAATTCTAGTTGTATAAGTAAAACATCAACATGGTATCAGAGAAGGCCTGAAAGAGACTAACTCACAATTTATAAGAAGTGACTAGCCTCAACGCACCCTATCCAAAATCCAATTTTCAGTATTACAGCTGATGCAGAATTAAGGTTTCTGCATAAACCTTAAGTGTGACATTTTCCTTGTTTGAGGAGGATGTTGGAGAAAGTAACCACACCTAGGAACTCTCCCCAGGAGGGCACTTCTAGTTCCTGGATCGAAATTCCAAAAATTGAAGTTTAAGAAAGTAAGGTTTCCTCATAAAACCCTAAGTTGCAGTTGCAGTACCGGTATCAGTTGTAGTTGCAATATCAGTTACAATTGCAATGCCACTTCCTTCATGCCAGTTGCAACACCAGTTGCAGTTCCAACACTAGTTACAGTACCAGTTGCAGTGAAATTTTTTGTGAAGTGTTGGGACTAATTTTTGATGTCCTAATGCGTCTTACCCGGATGGTGTCGCTGTCTCCGGATGGTGCCACTACCTACCGATACTGTCAGAGGTATGTACTGTATCATTATTTTTAAAGGGTATTTGCATGAGAAAGGATATTTTGTCTAAACAACAATCGTAGATCCAAAGGGATCTCATATCTATCACATTAAGAGGAATAATGCACCCCAAGTTTGATTATTTTGATATGCATCTATTTTTTATGACATTATTTTGATTTGTTGAAGTTATCATACTAATCATTGGTCAAAATTAAAGTCAAAGTATTAGATTGATTAAAATTGAGATTATAGATTTTATTCCCTAACTCAGATTTTTTTCAAGATATCATATTGTCTTAGTACAGAGGACGGGTTGAAGAAAGTACTTGTCATCTTGAGTGAAGGAGACTCAGAAGAAAATAAAAAACACACATTCTTGAGGACAAGACTCCAGGTTCCAGGTTTGATTGATTAAGTTGATAAGATTCAAATTTGCACATGTCAAGCTTGATAAATACCTCATTACAAGTCAACACTATAGTTGAGATAGTGATCTTTGAAAAGTTTTATACTTGGTAGCATGTGAGCATTATTGAGATAAATGCTTATTGTAATCATTTACCAGATATAACTAACATATCCTCTAGGAGAAACTTCTTGTTTTGTTTCCAGTTTACCATGGAGGAATGTTGATCACAACACTAGAAGAGTGTTGCTCTCATTTCTTATTATTGTATTTCTTACTTTTCACCCTTGTTTCAGGCAAGTCACAAGTGATATCTCTAAAGGAGCTATTGTGACGATTGTTCTAGCTATTGTTTTAATATTATTATAAAGAGTACTATTATTGTCTATTGTTTCTTCCTTGTCGTTCTTGTTCTGGGAAGGTCATAGGTGATAACCCTGAGGGAGCTATAGTGACAGTTGGAAGAGGAAACATATTAGATGAGACATGGAGTAGACTATACAAGTTGTATACATGACCATACACATCCATGTACCAAAGAATATGAAGAATAAGCTACTTTTGAGATACAAAGTATCTCATATGGAGATTGATTGTAAAGAGCATAAGGCTCCAAACATGACTGGACATTAGAATAGAACTCACAGTACATTTGGTCAATGGATAATGAAGCCACCTTGACAGGAAGCATAATTTGTTTGAAGTCTGACTCAACTTTTCATATTAAGACTTGGTATTCAACACCAAGTATATCCTATAGATACTATGAAGTTTTTGTAGACTCGAAAGAAATCAAGACTCGGAGTAAGCCTGATCTCAGAAAGGATCATATAGGAAAAAGAGAAATCTTCGAGGATTGGCAAACAGATTCCATGAGTTGAGAAGACTAGATCGTAGCTTCAAATACCTCTAGGAGACATGAAATCTCATGAGAAGATTCTATTGTTTCAATGACAAAGGAGGAAGCCAGTCAGAAGGACTGGGATATGGGTTTTTCCTTAAGACTAGAAGGGAAGTCAGTGGTGATTTCCAAGATTGATCTAACAAATAAAGCATGTTGCAGATAACAATATAGAGATGTACAAAGCCTGATTTGTGTTCAGAGGATTGTCCAAGCAAGAGGGAGAATACTATGACGAGACACTTTCTCTAATAATTGAAGAAACAATTCCAGTGTTCGTGAAGATAGTCAGAACAACCATGATTCTGATATAGTATGAGGTTTAGAGGAAGCAGTCCTTATATTTTAGATTGAGTTACCTCCATGAAAGAAGAAAAGCTACCTTCAATATCAACCACTCTCAGTTTCATATAAAGTTGTTACTGTGATAAAATAGAAGAGCTACTCTCAGATTTCAGTAGCTACAATGAGAATAGAGTAATCATTCTCAGCTTCAGAAATAACAGTTGCATGTGAAAAGTCTTGGTTCCAGAAGGAACAGTTGCAGAAAAAGTAGAGGACATACTCTCAAGCAGTGAGACAAATAATGCTTTGTAGAAATCACATAGAACCAACACATGATTATGCAGATTGAGTTGCAACTGAGCAAGTGTACTGGATTGGTACAATGTGATGTGAAAATTTGGTTTTGAAGTATAGCACTGAAAGACTCATGTCTGCAAGTTGAAGCAAGCTCCAAGAGCTTGTAATAGTAGGATTGATATTTTTCTGATGAGCTTGGGCTTTACCAAGAGTAAAGATGATTCTAATATTTACTTCAAGGTTATGAATGATGAGACATTTGTATTGCTACTATATTTGGATGACTTATGATTAACAAGAGAAGAAAATCTCATCACATATTGCAAAAGGAAGCTCATTGCAGAATTTGATATGAAATACCTAGGCCCGATGCATTATTTATCAGGTCTTGAAGTTTGGTAGAGTTGAGAGACGATTTTCCTTAACCAAGGGAAGTATGTAGTTGAAATACTGAAGACATTTGACATGTTGGAATGTAAATCCATGGCCGCACCCATGGAGACGAATTTGAAGCTCCCGGTTGATACTTCGTCAGAGTTAGTTGATGCTACTCTATATAGATAGATTATTGGTTTGTTGATGTATCTGACGAATACTAGGCCAGATATATGCTTTGTTGTGAACACCTTGAGTCAGTATCTGGTGGAGCCTAGATGTGTTCACCTTGTAGCTGCAAAGCATGTGATGAGATACCTTAAGGGTACATTGGATTATGGTCTCTGTTATACTGGAGATCACGACTTGAGACTGTATGGTTATACTGATTAATATTGGGCTGGAAGTGCTTCAGACAGAAAGAGCAATTCAACATGATGTTTTAGTTTGGGGTCAGCCATGACTTCATCGCAAAGCAAGAAGCAGTACAATATTTCTCTCTACACGATAGAAGCAGAGCACATTGCAACATGTTGCACTAGTTGTGAAGCCATATGGATTTGGAATTTGTTGACAAGTTTGTTCGATCTGGAGATGGAAGCTACCATGATTTTATGTGATAACTAGAGTTGCATAAAGATGACAGAGAACCAAGTGTTCCATGATAAGACGAAGCACATAGAGATATGGTATCACTACATTCATGACATTGTGCAGAAGGGAGTTGTAAATTTCCAATATGTTGGCACATATGAGGAGGTTGCAGATGTGTTGCCTAAGCCTTTGTCATGTGTGAAGTTTGAGTACTTCCGAGACAAGCTTGGTGTATTTCAAAAGGACCTCCCTCGAAAAGGGGAGTGATGTTGATGATACTATGGTATCCTGACCAACAACAGGTAGCTCAGTTAGGATTTTATATCCAAGGGGAATGATCATCCCTAGGAAGATCCCGAAGGTCCAGTAAGGACGGTCTATCAGAGTACCTGTGTATGTAAATGCTAGTTGTGGTCAGTAGTGGTAGATCAGTTAGGATTCTGTATCCTAGGGAATCTTATGATTCTTGGGAAAATCCTGAAGGTCCAGTAAGGACATTCTGTCAGAGTACCACAAATGATGTTGTTGATGCACTTGCCTCATTCTGTTGCCACATATAGATGTTGATGTTCTAGCTTTGTGCAATTGATGACGTTGTTCCAGCTTTGTGTTTTTGATGATGTTGTTGTTCCAGCTTCGTGTTGTTGATGTTGATATTCCATATTCATGTTGTTGTTGATGATGATGTTACTCCAACTCCACGTTGTAGATGATGATGGTGTTCAATTTCTATTGATGTTGATGATGAGAAAAAATTCCGATGAACTATAGATATGACCGATAGTGTTGTTGATGTTGATGACGATGTCCCCTCCTCTTGATGATGTATTGAGTCTAGTTAGTTGTTATTAATGTTTTCAGTAGAATACTCTTCTTGTTAAGGGGGAGTGTTGAAATATTGTAACTTCAAAGAATATTCTACTTATATTTGAATCATTATTGTAAAGATCAAATCCCCTTTTGTGGATTGATCAAGTCAGGTCTTATATAAGATCAAATCCCCTTTTGTGGATATGTCAACATGTATTTGTATGGTGGTATTTGTAAAGTCGGCCCCTAGTAATTGTAAAATGGTTTTAGCCACTTCTAGGAGAATTCGACTCCACCAAGTGAAGATTCACAACCCTAGTGCCACCTCACAACTTGTATTTATATGTGAGGATGGTGTGTCATTTGAATACACATGCCACATTATCTCTGCAACTATGAAAAAGTGTGCAAGTCTTGGAGGAGTAGTTGTTGCAATTGGGGGTGACGTCAAGGAGGATTTTGGTCTATCTGTTGGTATCTCTTGGTTAAGTGGTGTGCTACTCTTCCAAGTGAAGGAGTAGAGGAGTATCATATGTTATGTTTTTGGTCTATCTATATTGAGGAAGTTTTTGTTGGGTTTTCTTCCCCATGAGGGTTTCCCAGGATAATCTGTGTGTCTCTATTATTTCTGTGATTGCTTCTCTTTCAGTGATCTTATTTATGCAATTAATGTGCTAAATGATTATAATAATAAATGAGAACTGTATCTACTAGTTTTATAAGTAAAACATCAACAAATCCAAGAATAGTATTCCTAAGAGAACAACTACCATGAGATCATGAAGGAATGGTAGGAGGAAGGAAGGCAATGGTTGTAATTAGTAGGCTCCGCGAGGAAAATGATGCTTCACTTTTCAAAGGGTCATGGGTCTCTTTGCTACACTTAGTCATTGAGAAGGTAACAATCTTTATCTTGTAACCATACCATCACACACACACACACTAAATGATACTCTAGGAAAATTAAAGTCTACCCCAACCAGTGTCAAGCTTGAATTTACATGTCCTCATACCTACTAGACATTGTATGCGCAAACAATCCCTTCGAAGGGATGAACCAAAATTAGATTCACTTGTGCCCTCCAATCCATGTGTACTACAAAGAATTGTAGGAACATGAGTATTCTATATCCCATGGGTAGATCTGCGACCACTTCTTAGCCTCGATGCATGAGTTGATATTTGATAAAAATCACACTAGGATTTTTAACGATGCAATTAAGGTCCTAGAAAACACATGTGATTGGTATATGGATGAATCAACCACCTATATAAAAAATTATGGTGCCACCAAAGATCCACACGCCCTACACAAACATGTGCTAAACAAATTAGTAATCAGGGAGATAGTTTACCAAACTATCCATGGAAAATTTAGCAAATCCCTGTATGCAATTCGAAAGAAGCTCTACTAGCCTACACAATTGTTATAGGGTTGTATGGCTTATAAAAAAAAATTCTTCACAAAGAAATATCATAATATATATACTTGTACAAGTTTGAGTATGGTCATTTCAAGATGTAGAACCTAATTAAGGTAATCATAAATCATAGGTTTGTTTTGGGCATCAAGTTGGCCCTACTCCCATGAAGATTATGCAGAACAAAAGATCAAGAGAATAGCACTAAATTATGAGGAAGTACTTGAGAATATGAAAGAAATTAAAGAAGCTTGAACAAAAAGGACAAGTATTCTCATGACCACTGTGAAGATGGAAAGCTCGGTGCCAAAGGAAGAAATCACTACTTCATCTCAAGGAGTCATGAACACAAAGACCCTGGTAGTGTCGACACAAGTGATAGTGATTATAAGTCAAATAGACACAACAATGTGGTGTTTTTCCAACACTAAAGCAAAAGAAGGAATCCGCATATTAGGCCAACATGATTCCAACTTTCAGCACTTTGTGGGAGGGGCACAACTAATAGGAAATGAATTAGAATGCCTAGAATTATTCAGATTTGAAAAAAAGAAGAAACAAGTGGTTCATCAAACTCACAAGAAAATAAAAACAACCACGGATCATATTATAATCAAAACTACTAAGAGCATGATGCTATATATAGCTAATATGGATCATGTGGCAATGTACATAATAGGGGTAGCCACATCCCAAGCAAATTAATCTAATTTCCTCAAAATGGCTATGAAAATAGAGAAACACGAGGAGACTGAACATCTCAAACACAAGGTGGAATATTACAAGGTGGCAAGGTAGGATGCAAGCAACTTCATTAAATGTGAATTAAATCTATGATGATTTATCACTAGTCCAAAATAAATTTTACAAGGCATTGCTAAATTTATGGGAGTTTCACATATGAGACTGACTTTTTTTTATCAACTTGGGAGAGTGGCTTTGAAATGTTGGCGTCTGGTAGGAATTTTTGATTTCCTTAGTCCAATGGCGGGAGGAATATCTTGAAGACCCACCTCAATTGCCCCGCTTATGAGGGAATAAAATTGACCAAATTACATAGGACTTAGGTACTGGAAAGGATTTGAGTACTAGAAAGATTTTGCTAAAGGTTCAGATGAAAACATCAAGGATTTGGTGGAAGAATGTGACCAATATGTATAATATGCAGTCAAAGTGGCAGAAAAATGAAAACTTTGTGTTGCAACCTAATATAATGAGCCAATTGAGCAAGGCCTGTGATCAAAAGAGAATATCCCTATAGTTAATAACTTACATTGATAAAGAAATAATAAAAGACAACATAGAAGTATCAATTAGATAAAATGGGATCCTTGGTGTCTTCACTACAAAGCTAGAAAAGGGGAAAGCGAGACTCCAACGTGATTTAAGTGTAATCCAAGCCCCATTCGAGCAACATAATTTCCTTAGTTCTTTCAAAGTGAATAAATAATTTTATAAATGGAAATATTATGTAGAAATACATATAGATTCTGATAGTAAGATGTATGTAAGATTTTTAATTTTTGTGAAAAATTGTATCTGGTAAGAGAGATTGAGACATGTTAGTTTGGTGTAGCTCAAGTGGTTGTGAGGAAAAGTTGTTACCCTCTCCACCGAGTTAAAATACCACTTCTTGACATGTTTTATCTTTGTGGTATTCCCTTTGATGAGTTATAAATGATCTATTCATGAGTTGTTGACTTAGCTTTGTACCCTAAAGAATATAGGGTTTATCCTAGGCACCATCCTAAGAATGAGAGGTAGTGGTTGGGTAGTTTCCTTGAGGATATGTTACTTGAAAAAAGAAAAGAGGAAGATATTGAGACACTATTGATAAGAGATTGATAAATCTAGAGTTGTTGTTTGTGGAAATGCTCCGTAAATGATGGGCCTATGGCCTATCTATTTCATCAACATGGATCCTTTGCAAAATTTATATTTTGTTCTCTATTTATTGGCTTCGAGGCTCAACAAATCGAATCCAAAATCATCAAGGACCACTCATATCATGTGTTGCAATAAGGATAACTACCATATAAATGTTTTCTCATAATCCTGATGAGTTTCTTGATATACAAGTTCAAAATCCAATGGAAATGAATAAGAGAGCTCTAATAGCACTAGACTTATTAATTAAAAGAAACTGGATTGTTTCGAATAACCTACAAGATTGGTATGGATGTGAACAATATATTTAAAGTGTTGGAAAGTCAGTTTTCATTGATGTCAACTCTAGAAGAATTCTAGAAGCATTGATGTCAACCATATGAGAAGCATGTTAACCCCAGAAGAAGCCTCTAGAAGTGATGCGCTTGTTTGAAGGAATAAGTGATGGGTGTACTTGGAGAAGTCTCCAATGTGGCATCCTTGTGGCATAGCTTTAAGAATGGCCCTCACGGGAATATGATTTGAAGAAGTATACAAGAGGCCCTGGAAAGATGGCTAAGTGGTTGAGAAGCCATAAAGGTGTGGTCATGAAGCCTGAAGCTATTCGAGGAAAAATACGATGAAGAAAAGGGCACATGCATGAAAAACCCTCATAGATGGATATTCCTCATCATGTCATTTCCAACTGTAGGTGGTATGCCATGTCATCTCACGGTTAAGTAGATATGACCCATTGAAGAGCCATGAAGTATGGTTAAGAAGCCCCTAAACGGTTGCAACAAGAAATTACATGTTAGCCCCAAAATTAATTAAAGGAGAAAAGTGGTTGCAACACGAAGTTACAATTCACCCACATTGCAATGAATATTAAAATAAATATCAAGGATATTGTTGGTAAAGTTGGCCCCAATGGAATAATCATTAAAAATTAAATTGAATTTTATTTGGGTCAAGTCGGCCCTAAAAAGAGGGTGTCAGATCTAGTATAAATAAGGAACCGAGGAGTTCATTTGTGACATAAACTCAAGTAATTTTTATCTGAGGTAACCAAGGAGACCTGAGGCAAATTTCAGAGGGAAGACGAAGTGAAGAAGGGAGAAATTCCAAGGGAAGATGAAGTCTTGTGATGATGTGTTCTAAGGTATGTTATTTAAAGGTCATCTTGCCATTTTTTATTTTATTTTATTTATTTATTTAATTTTTTTTCTTTTCTGGAATGAATCAGATAGCTAAAATTGGAGGATGTTGAGAAGACATATCAAGGTATTTGTGGTAATAATTTCATATTTTGGGTCGTTGCAATTTTGGAGATACACTCTGTGGAATATAGGGTTTTTGACTAGTCTTGTAACTAGTCTCAAACATGTGTTTCGAGTAAAACAATCATAACTTCTTCATAGAGGATTCAAATTCTGTGATACAAATTGCATCAAAATTAGTACAATATTTAGTATCGTTTGTGCTAGTTTTAGAATCATATATCAAATGTTGAACTCTTGGAATTTTTTACAAGTTCATTCTCCAGAATAGGCTAGAATTCAACAAGGTCTGCCATTTTCGCTATAAATCATTTTCAGGGACGATTCAGAGAGTGAAACTTGGAGGAATTTCAAAGAAGATATTGAAGAATATTGGGTACAAGTTTAAAACCTTTATACATTACAAATATGGATTTATGCTTGTTGAAAGTTAGGGTTTTTGACTAATCTAAAAACTAGTCCCGCGAGACTAAGGTAAAGTTTGATGAAGATGATAGTCTTTGGTTGCTAAAGTTGAGGAAGGTCTGCAGGTATGTGATCACATACACCAAGTTTATACATGACTAAAGGTATTCTTTCTACGTGTTCTATTTTGATGATTATGGTATATGCTTAAGGTATATCTTGGATGGTTTGGCACATGCTTAAGGCATGTTTTTAGCATATGGTTTGAAGAGCATATTGGATATTGGGCACATAGTTTGAGATGTAATTTGGTATATTTTTACATGTTTGAGGCACATCTTGGTACATGGTTGATGGATTTTATGGTACATATATTAGTACATGGTTGATGGATGTTATGGTACATGATTGAGTACATGGTTGATGGATGTTATGGCACATGTTTGAGGCATATCTTGGCACATGGTTTATGGATATGGCACATGCTTGTTACATGGATGATATGGCACACATGTCATAACATATGATTTGATGGAGATCTCAGTGATGGTCTTGGTGTATGATTTATGAGTGGATCTGGTTTTGTTGGTGATGATGTTGATGATGAGATAGCAGTATCAGTATCAGTGAAAGATACAATGACAATGATAGTGATAGTGGTAGTGACTGAGACAGTAACAAGGACAGTAATAGGTTGGATGAAAGGTTGATTATCCATGACAGGTTTATTATCAGTGAAAAGTTGATTATTAGTGACATAATCAGTGACGAGTTGAGTCTACACTTGTATTCTAGGGCAAAAGGAAAGGGCAAGGAAAGGGGGTTGTATCCTCCTTCTGGTTGGAGCCAGAGAATATAGGGAGAATGGATGATTTTAGGGGCTAAGTTTTGCTCATGGGCTAATTTTCCATGGTTTTTCCAAAAACGAGATTCTCCCAAATTCTATAGGATAACATTATTTTACCTTAAAAATCGCCAAAATTTTATAAAAACTATATCAAATCCTTATAAATTTGAATATTTTTACAAAAATATTGCCAAACATTTATAGTTTTTTTTTTGTAAGTAAGAGATTTTATATATAAAGGGCCTTCAAAAAACCAGACCAGAGGTACAAAAACTTGAAAACAACCGTGTTGTAGTTACTGAACTGCCCCAATAGAGGGGAAACCAGTTCAGCTAGTCGGGTAAGTCTAGCAATTTACAGTCTGACAGTCTTAGAAAACAGAACTAATGCTGACTAAGCTACAGCTAAGAAAAGAAACTAATAAAGAGAACAGAACCCCTGTGGGGTCAGACACTTGGAGAGTAACCTGGCCAGGTGGATTGATAGGCTGCGTACCAAGGTTCCTCTTCGATGGGTTTTCCTTTGCCTTCCAAATGCATGTCAGCGTCCACGTTGCTCTCGTCCATGTTGGCAGCTGGCAGGGTGTCTCCAGGATGACTGTACGCATGAAGGCCTGTAGCTGTCGCAACCTCTGTGTCCTCATGCATGACCTGCTCCACAACAACCCCTGCTGAACGTTGCGTCTGATCATTCCTGTTGTCGCCCTCTGCATGGGGTGCCTCTGCTGAAGTCGCGCCTTCTGGAGTGGAGGGGAAAGCATCCTGGAAGGTGGATAGGATCTGAAGGAGGGTCGAGGTCTTCCCATCCATAAGCTGCAATCGGAATTGGAGGTCCTCCATTCCTTGACGGAGCTCGAAGTCCAGTCCATAGAGAATGGCTAGACTATCTTTCAGCTGCGATTCAGGGATGAAGTCGGTAGACGAGTATGCACTATGTCGGGCACTTCGAAGAGGAGGTGGCGCCCCCAAGGGTGGTTGGGAGGAGCAAACTGTCGGTGCAAAAGAAGGTTCGCTGGTTCTGGAATTCGATGGGACGACAGGAAATCGCGAAAGGGAGCCCGTCGAGCTATCAGTGAGGACTAGGCATTCGAACTGGGAGGTAGGTGAGGTGGAGGAGGCGAGAGGTTCCATCTCGGGCTGCAGAGACAGCAAGGAGAATGTGGAGGGCGAACCAGGGGGAGAAGCAGAGGTACGGGGCCGAGGAGGATGCCATGGAGAACCTCTTCATGGCCTTCCTCTTTGACGCGGCATAATGAGGTCCGGTTGAAGGCAGAAATGAGCTGAGTGCCCCAGGCAAATGTGAAGAGCCTGGAGAGGGCCGAGGGCTACGAACACCATGAAAGACCAGGATAAACCAGGCTTGGGCAGCGGAGGGATGAGAGGGTCGGGTCGCGAGCGAGGATGAAAAACATTTGCAGATAGAGGAGCCATAGTAAAGTTGGTAATGAGAGTCGGGCACACCAGAGTTAATGGTGCTACAGCGACGTGAAATCTCATAAATGCAAGGTCGAGGCGGTGGTAATTGGCACGAGCCCAGCACATGGCTCCCTGCCTTGCTGGCCCGACCTCTCTCCCGCTTCTCGCCATATGTCTTGCACTAACACCCCATCCCGGGGCCAAACATTTATAGTTGACATATGAAGGATTAGTAATATTAGCCAAGGTTTCTACATTTTAAAACAAATTTCCATCAAAAAAATCATCCCTAACAGGGAGTTGGAGCTTCCTTCAGGTTGGAGCCAGAGAATACAGGGAGTTGGAGCTTCCTTCAGGTTGGAGCCAGAGAATACAGGGAGTTGGAGCTTCCTTCAAGTTGGAGCCAGAGAATACAGGGAGTTGGAGCTTCCTTCAGGTTGGAGCCTATAAATATGGGATTTGTATCCTTCTTCAGGTTGGAGCCAAAGAATACTGAAAGTTGGAGCTTCCTTCAAGTTGGAGCATATAAATTAGGGGGTTGGAGCCTCCTTCCAGTTGGATCTAGAGAATTTAGGGAGTTGTAGCTTCCTTTGGGTTGGAGCCTCCTTCTAGTTGGTGCTGGAGAATTTAGAAAATGGTGCTTCCTATGAATGTAATATTTGATATATAAGAAAGCATTCTGTGGTTTTCTCCCATTTTGGGTTCCATGTAAATTCTGGTGTATTGTGTATCTGTGGTTATTTGTTATGCACTATTGATTGATATTGCTCGTGATATATTGAATGCAATCATAAATGATATACTTTTTGATAAAGTTAATGTTTGCATGTTCTGATTAAGAAATAGTAAAAAGTATTCAATATTTATTCACCGCCCCTCTCATTATTAGTGAATATTCCAACAATTGGTATCAGAATCGGTTCCCAAACAATTTAACCATTGGAAGGTAGATCATGAATATCATGGATAATGGATACAGAGTTATTGGAACACCATCATTTCATGTTCATATTGGTTTGAGCTATGAGATATGGAGTAGCACGATGAAAGTATTTTTACAGGCATAGGGGTATGAAGTTTGGAAATCAGTTGTGTTAGCATACACCACTACAAAGAAAAATTTGAAGACTGCAACCAAGAAGGAATCGAAAAGGCACAAAAAAATACCAATGGATTTCATTATGGAAGGATTATGTGATTCGGTTAAAGTCAAAGTGGGACAATGCACATCATCTAAAGAGCTTTGGGATAAGCTACAAAATTTCTACTCAAAGGAATCTCTTCCCGTAATCACATAGATAAATGATCAACACATGGAAGATACCAATATAGACTGAGAAGAAAGAATCTAATTAAGTCAGATAGATACAAAAGAAGAAGATTATGAAGAAGAAGGTAAATCATAACTAATCAGTGCTTTAGACGAACCGACGAAAGAGAGAAAGAAAAACAAGTCACTCAAGGAAGAATTGATAAAGCTAAAGAGGGGGTCTCAAAATCCCAACTCTGAATAAGTCCAGTAGATGATTACAAACTTGAAAGTCCAAGTAGACGAATCCAAAAGGATTGAAGAAACATACAAAAGTTAGTTGGAAGAAAAGTAATGTTTGGAAGCCGAAATATAATCACTAAGAAAGGAAGTAAAGAAGAGAGAAGAATTCAAGGAAAGATCCAAGGACTTAAATAAGCTTGGAGCATAATTCAATCAACAAGAAAGAAGACTTGAAGAAGAAATCATCTCCTTGGAAACTCAACTTGAAGAAGCAAAGTGAACAAAAGAAGCAATGAAGATATAAATGATGAAGAAGGAAGAAGATTGTGAGAAGCTTGAAGAAGAATTCGTATCATTGAGGGTTGAAGTTGACGGACTCAACAAGAACATGAATAACTCTCAATTACTAGAAGATAAAACCGGTTTTGGGTGCATTGGTGAGGCCTCATGCAAAGAAGATGCAATTCCTAGCAAGAGCATTGAAGAAAAACCAGTTGAAGAGAAGTATTCCAGGTTGTCGGAAAGGAAGAATAAAGAAAAGGATCAAAATTATGCAGAAGTACTCAAAGGAAGGGATCTTGGTCAGCAAGAGTCAAAGAGGAATGAACACATAAGAGATGTATATTCAAAAATACCTTCTACATTCAGGAAACAAACAATCTCCAATCATGATGAAGGAAACAAAAGAAGAAAAAGATCGTGATCAGTCGAGGCATGAATTCAGAAATACTACATCAGAGAGAGGATCATTTGCTTCTAGGTATCAAAGTTTCTTTTATGGTTATTTTTTTACTTGTAATAAATTTGGACATAATGTTATAGATTTGAAAGTGTATAGACGAAATGTTCAGGCAAGAGATGGTTATGTGGCTCTCTCCAATATTGAATGTTACAAATTCCACAACTATGGACACATAGCCCGTGATTGTAGAAGCATGATAGAGCCCTACATGAAGGAAAACACCGACATCAAATACAAGAAGGTTTGGAGAAGAAAATAAAGACAAGAAGAGTATGTGAATGAAGAACAAGTCCTAGAGATCGTACTCACAAGTTTACAGAGGCACAATATCATGATGAATCTACAGGCCAAGAGGAAGATGTCAAAATTAAGAAAGATGATGAATCTATAGGCGAAGAGGAACATGACTCAACATTAGAGAAATTTGAAGTATTCTTCTAAGCCATTTGGATTGAAGACTCCCAATAATGTGAATGATGAATAGGGGGGGTATAAGAAGCATCAAATGGGTCAGCATTGTGTGCAATTGAGTAGCAGAGTCATAGACAATTGTTATGACACATTGACATAGAAGATCTCATGAGATATTTGGCAGGTCTAGTACACAATACTTGACACGAACCAAAGAAGGTACATGACAGTGGATGAAAGCATATGAATCAGAAAAGAAGTATATAGACAGGTTGAACTAACTAGTCACGGGAAGGCAAGCATTGAAAGGCGTAACAAGACAAAGAGAAACTATCAGGAAAAGTTATGTTGTCAAGAGAATATTGTTGGTTGATTATTTCATTGATGTCAGTTCATTAAATATGACAAGCGATGAAGACTTGAAGTCAAATAAAAAAGTAATCTTAACATGAATGTTTTTCATACACATCAATAGATTACATTAATATGAATTACTAATGGACAAAAAGCACTTGAAGAGAGGAAATAAAGCATCTTGCAAAAGAAGACAGGAGGAGCGCATGAATACAAAGAGAGATTGTTCATAGAAGGTATATTGTTAGGGGGCGTCACTCTTTTCTATTGATATCAAGGGGAAGGAGAAATAGTATAAGCATGAAGATAGGGGAGCAACCCCAAAGAGAGTTACCCTTTGAAATTGATGTCAAAGGGAGAGAGAAACATGAGGAGAGAAATATCGGGAGCATTGGTCACATGTGGAGTATGAGTGTTTCCATCAATGCCAAAGGGGGAAATTGTTGGAAAGTTAGTTGTCATTTATTTCAACCCTAGATGCCAACTTTAGAAGAAGTCTAGAAGCATTGATGTCAACCATAGAAGAAGCATGTTAACCCCAAAAGAAGCCTCTAGAAGTTATGGGTTTGTTTGAAGGAATAAGTGATGGGTGTATTTGGAGAAGTCTCCAAAGTGGTACCCTTATGGTGTAGCTTTAAGCATGGACCTCACGGGAAGACTCTTTGAAGAATCTACAAGAATCCCTTGAAAGATGGCTAAGTGGTTAAGTGGTTGAGAAGCCCAAAGGTGTGGTCATGAAGCCCAGATCTATTTGAGGAAAACGAGGATGAAGGAAATGGCACATGCATGAAAAAACCTCATAGATGGATAGTCCTCACCATGTTTTTTCCAATGGTAGGTGGTATGTCACATGGTTCCTCATGATTAAGGAGATATGATCTCTTGAAGTTGGAAGCCCTGAAGTATGGTTAAGAAGCCCCTAAATGGTTGCAATTATAAGTTACATGTTAGCCCAAAAATTAATTAAAGGAGAAAAGTGGTTGCAACAAGAATTTACAAGTTGGCCACATTTAAATGAATATTAAAATAAATATTAAGTATATTGTTGGTAAATTTGGCCCCAATGGAATAATTATTAAAAATTAAATTGAATTTTATTTGGGTCAAGTCGACCCTAAAAAGAGGTTGCCAAATCTAGTATAAATAAGGCACCTAGGAGTTCATTTGTGACATCAACTAAAGTAATTTTTATCTGAGATAACCAAGGAGATATGAGGTGAAATTTAGAGGGAAGATGAAGTGAAGAAGGGCAAAATTCCAAGTTAAGATGAAGTCTTCTGATGATGTGTTCTAAGGTATGTTATTTAAAGGTCATCTTACCATTTTCGCTATAATATTTTTCTAGAATGAATCATATAACTAAAATTAGAGGCTGCTGATAAGACTTATCAAGGCACTTGTGGTAAAAATTTCTGCTTCTGGGTCATTTTAATTTTGGAGATACACTCTGTGGAAGATAAGGTTTTTTACTAGTCTTGTAACTAGTCTCAAACAAGTGTTCTGGTTAAAAAAATAATAACTTCTTCATAGATGATAACAAATATGTGAGACAAATAGAATTATAAACAGTACAGGCTGTAGTGTCTTTTGTGCGAGTTTTAGAATCATATATCAAATATTGAGCGTGTGGCATGCGCTACAAGTGCACTCTCCAGAATAGGCTAGAATTCAACAAGGTTTTTCATTTTCACTATAAATCCTTTTCAGGGACGATCAAGGGAGTGAAACTTGGAGGAATTTCACAGAATATATTGAAGAATATTGGGTACAAGTTTCTAACCTTTATTCATTATAGGTAAGGAGTTATGCTTGTTGAAAGTTAGGGTTTCTGACTAATCCAAAAACTAGTCCAGCGAGACTGAGGTAAAGTTTGATGAAGATGATATGCTCTTGTTGTTGAAGTTGAGGAAGGTCTGCAGGTTTGTGATCACATACACCAGGTTGCTATATGACTAAAGGTATGCTTTCTATGTGTTCTATTTTGATGGTTATGGTATATTCTTAAGTTATATCTTGGATGATTTGGCACATGCTTAAGGCATGGTTTTGGCCAATGGTTTAAAGAGAATCTTAGATATTGGGCACATAGTTTGATATGTACTTATACATTGTGTAGGCATGCTGACAGTGGAAGCATTATATTCTGGGAAATGAAATAATCATCCACATCGATCACATGCCCCTGTAATTCATGCAAACACGAGAAAGTTACAAAATGATCGCCATCAAAGGTGGTCCACGTAATTGCAACAATTCCACTTGAACATTACGTACAAGAAGGGTGCCACAAACCATGTTGGACACTGCCTTAGCCAACCCTTGATTATGGCACTAACCATGGTTATTAATTCTTTTGGGCATGAGACCTTTGGATGGCCCCAATTGTATGGCAATGACCCTAATTTTATTACTACATAGTAGACACTGGGCATAGGTAACAAGCTCCAAACTTTCACCTCCAGGGTGCACTTTTGTGATATCTGGGCCATATTTGTGTTCCTTCAAGTGAGCATGCAAAAATAATTTGGGAGGCACATTACAGTAAGGTGGCAGGGCACTTCAATGTAGAAAAGACAATAGCGGTACTTCAAATGTATTTCTATTGACCAAAACTTTGACTGGATGTTAGTATGTTTATCGGATAGTGCATTGCATGTGCCATCACTAAACCCGCCATTAAGAAGTATGGGTTTTATACTCCTCTACCTACCCCAAACAAGCCCTAGGAGTCAATCTCCATGATCACATGTCAGGTTTTCCCTCCACCAAGCATTGTAACAACTATACCTTTGTGGTATTTGATCGATTTTATAAGATGGCCAGTTTGGCACCGTGAAAGAAGAGTATCACAATAGAAGCCACTATTAAGCTCTTATTTGAGCATGTTTGGGTTCATTTTGGGATACCATGGACCATTATTTCAGACATGGATAGTAGGTTCCTTAGTACCTTCTAGTCTAGCTTTTGGTTTCTGATGGACACCAAGTTGACCAAATTGACTTCCTTCCATCCCCAAATAGATTGGAAAACAAAGGTGGTCAACGAGATTATTGTTTATATATTATGCCTATACAACTCCAAGCATCCATGTACATGGGATGAGATCCTTCCATATGTTCAACATAGCTACAAAAAATCCCTCCACATCTCTATTGGACAGATCCCTTTTCAAGTGTGATTGGGGTTCCAACCATTGGACTACATCAAGGTAGCTCTACCCATTGCATCTACATAGGAAGAGTTCTCCCATGCTCAGATCAAGGTCGATAGAACAACCAAATTTGTTGAATATATCCAGGAAATCCAACAACAAGTTCATGATATCCTGCAGAAATCCAATGCCAAGTACAAGCAACAACACGACCATCATTGGGTTCCATGGAAGTTTCAAATTAGTGATAAGGTGTGGTTGCATTTGTAGAAAGAGTGTCTCATAAAACCCCATAGGAATATTACACCACTTAGATATGGGCCTTACACCATCATGAAGTTTTTTGGTGAGAATTCTTTTGAATTAGGTATTCTCCCTTTCCTTGGCTTGCACCCAGTATTTAATGTGGAGTTGCTTCGACCATATTTTACACCTCTGTTGGACGCCTCGAAGGTGGCTAAGCATTTGTCCCTTATAGAAATCAACCCTATCTAAATTGGGCAGGATATGGTGGACCGAATCATGGACACCAAGATGAAGGGAATCCACTAATAGAACATACAACTCTATCGAGTTGTTAGGGCAAGACAACTTCTTCACAAGGCAAGTGGTTCGCTAGGAGTCGATTCAACAAAAGTTTCCCAATATAATGGAGGCACTTAACAAAATGGGGACCATTGCTTCCCTAAAATGGAAAATTTATCTAAGTGGATATTGTTTTCCACCCACTTCTTCCAATAACTCAGATCTGTTCCCCATCATGGCAGTTTTTCTACAGTTTTTCAGGTCTGGAACTTCCAACATGTTTTTAGGCCGTAAACAACGTTTTTTGGCCCCACAACGGATTGGGTTTGCCATGGCATGCCCAATCCTGATTGAAATTGTTTTTCTCATTGAGATATGTCCAATGGATTATTGTACACTCCATACAGATTTTTGTTTTGAAAGTTGCATCTTCGGAAAGTTGACGTATCAACTAGGCTCTTCAAGCTCCACATTCCTTCTGCCACTTCATCTCCTAGGGTAAGGGTTTTGGATATTTAGGGGTTTTTCCTCTTAGGATTTCATACTTTATTTTTAAATTCCATTTCAGCCTCTTGTAATGTTATTCTTTCGAATGAGCATAGCCAACACCTCTCTCTTCAGAGATAAGCTACCACCATTCTAGCCATTTTGTGTTGCTTTTCATTTCATAGTCTTTTCCTTTTTCATTTTTTAATAGAATTTGGTTTTCACTATATTACGATGCTCTTTGCAAAATGTGTGTGTGTGTGTGTTTCCATTCATATTCTTACCTTTCATTTCGTTCTCTATACAATCTAGATCAAAGCATTGATGGGAAATATATTTTTGTTAGGCCTCCTCTCTTTCGTCTTCTAAATTCAACGAGTTATTCCATTTGTTTTTTATTCTTGATGTTTCTCCTAGAATCGCCTTAGATAGTTGCAAAGAGGGCATAAACGGGGTAAAATAAAATCCTAGTGCCATGAGCAAGAATTAAGGTGAAGTGAAATGAAAACATAACATCAAATCAATTCAAAAGCGTGAATAGTCAAAACATTCCATCGATTTGCTATTCAATAGACAAAAATGTATAAGATAGCTTGATAGAGTCTAAATATAATGTTGTTAAAATTAGCAACACATATAAGATATGAATTAATGCTAATAAATCATTCAAAATCATAGCATGAAATAATCTCAAGATGTTATTGATAGAAATAGGATAAATTGCATTCCTGCTCTGAATTAGATCATTGCCTAAAATCATTTGTAAAGTTGTAATAAGCTTGTAATTTCTTTTAATTTTATTTTGTCTTTTTGGAAAAATGGGAAGGGAAACAAACCAGTGTGATGGTTGGTCTTCCAAAGGCATCCCGTTAAAGATGAAATCTATAGTGAAGAAGGAAAAAAGGGGAGATGAAAATAAAATTGGGTGAAAAAGCTTGAAGGAGGAGAAATAAGAGCTCGAAAGGAAATCTGCTCGAAGTTTAATGGACGAAGGAGTCATGAATCCTATCCACATTGAGAGAAGGTATATTAGAGCCATATTTTTATGCAATTTTGTTTTGTTAGTGAGTAACAATGCATGATATTTTGAGCATGCATAACTCACCCCCTTCGTAATGAATTTTCCGAGCATAACAAAATGGTTCTAGTTTTCCTATTATGGTTTCATGTGTGTAATCCTCTCTATAGTTCTTCATATAATTGATTTTACATTTATATTGGATTTTTCTATTGTGAAATCAAGAAACCTATGATCTGGTAATGGATTGAGTTCATCACCTGTACCAACTATGGGAGCAAAGTCCACACACAATAATCGAATGGATTTATATACACAATGTTTCCCTTGGATAAGTTCCTTGATTAATTGAGTAGAACATGTGGGGTTGTGATTTTAATGAAATAATTCAAAAGAAAAAGATTGATTGATCGAGGTGGATACTAGTGGCCACCCACCTGTTCCACCAATTCATAATGGTTCCACATCTTGGCAGTTTTTCTACGATTTTTCGGGTCCCAAACTTCTGGGGCCGTTTTGAGGCCCTAAACGATGTTTTTTTTGGCTCGACAACACCTAACATGTAGTCTAAGGTAGATGTTAGGCTTATTGGAATGTGTACTCCTTGAATAGACCTTTTCGACAAGGTATCGAGCACCCCAAACGAAGATCATATGCAAGAGTTGCACCCCCAGGAAGTTGATGTATCAACTAATCACATTAGGGCCCACAAGCCTTTTGGCGTTTCATCTTTTGGGGTTAGGGTTTTCACATTGATGCTTTATGTTAAAATTCCTTTTCGGCCTCTTTGTAATCATCTTCTTGCGAATGATCATAGCCAACACATCTCTCTCTTCATAGATAAGCTACCACCATTCTAGCTAGATTGTGTGCTTTGCATTTTACAATCTTTTGCATTTCAGACAATCATTAATATAATCATATTTTTATTGTATTACTGTGTTCCTCGCAATATCTCTGTGTATTGCCTTATTATATCTCTTTATATATCTTCCTTCATGTCATTCTCAATATAATCTGGATCAATGGTATCAAAGCAATTTGCTCTTTGTTGTTTCTTTGTGCATGTCTCCAACGATATCAGGTTACCGAGAGTTGGGTCTCGAACTAGCTAAGCTTGGGGAAGAACTCTCACATTGGCTCAAGTAGCCTCCCATGGCTGAAGAAAAGAGAGATGACAGAGCATGAGATCTTGTCAAACTGTTTCTCACGGAATCCCTCCTGTGACAGAGGAACAAGATGATGGATAATTTCACCTATAGATCCTTGAACGGTTGCCAACAACAACAGAGACACCTTCAACCATCATTCACTTCATAGGTGCGACGCCCTTTAAGGTGCAAGTTAACTTTGATATTCCTTCATTTGAAGGCCAAATAAACGTTGATGCTTTAGAAAAATGGTTAAGTCTACTAGAGGGTTATTTCTCTATCCAAAATTTTTCCAGCAGTGAAAAAATCACCTTCAAGCTCCTTGAGGCCCTTCCCCATGTTATATATTGGTGGGAGACTTACTGTGAGCAACATGCCAAAGATGAGTCTTTAATTTTTGGGCCAAGACCCACTTGGGTAGATTTTGTTGATGCCCTCAAGGAGAAATACTACTTTTTTGGAAATTATGATGACTAATACATGACATGGACAACTTTGGGTCATGAGAGAGATTATATGGTGCCAAAGTACACTAACATCTTCCATATATTGCACACAAATATGGGTATTAAAGACTCGAAGTGACACCTAGTTCCAATGTACCACACTATCCTACATAGGTACATCCAAATAGATATGGAGTTCCTGGATATCTCCTCACAGTAAGCCACTTACCGATATGCTGACAAAATCGAGCAGAAGTTTAAGCAAAAGAATATGTGGGATTTATGTTCTACAAACCCATCGAAGCAGAAGCCTGGAAAAGGTGGCACTAACTCCTAGGGAAAAGGATAGATAAAGGATGGCCAACCCAAGGAAAACCAGTCCAAGCCACCAACAAAGAAGCATAATGGGAAGTCGAAGAAGGACACTGGAAAATAGTGTGAGTTTCACAAAATCCCTTGGCACAATACTGATGAATGTCTCTCCAAATAGTCATTGTTGGTCAAGACGAAAGCCTCAAGGTCAGATTTTGACTTCGAATCTGATTCAAAAGTAGAAAAGGGAAAACAAATCATTGGCACAGAACCTAGTGTCACCATCGCTACCACAAAATTCTAGCCAGAGGAACTAGAGAATTCTAAAGAAGGGGAGCACCTCTTCCACTCACAAATGTGGGTGAAAGGGACCCCAATTCATTTCATTGTTGACAACGGTAGCCATATGAACCTAATCTCAACAGAGGTCATCAAGAGGTTTAATCTAAAAATGACACCACATCCTCATCCATACACCATTAGTTGGCTCAGATAAGGATGGGATATATGCATTAGCCAGCAATGTCGCCTGCACTATGACATCAAATCCTTCAAAGAGGAGGTATTGTGTGATGCCCCCCCCCTTGAATTTTGTGATGTTTTTTTAGGACAACCATATATGTGGAAGCATCATGTTTTTTATGAATCTAGACCTCGTAGTGTCATTATTACTTTGGGAGGTCAACTCTATAGGGTACCATAGGTAATCCAAACTACTACGGTCTCTTTGATCTCCACAAAGTAGTTTAGAAAGGTGGTCTCTAAAATTGGGAGATTTTTCCTATTTATGGTTCGATTGGAAGGTGAATCAAAGGTCACTCTAATTGCCAAAACCTCTATAGGATATCTGTCTACAGAACAACAACAGGTGGACAAGATAGTAGAATCACACAAAGACATCTTTACCTCACCAACTGGGGTGCCTTTGCACTGTTAGGTATAACACTCAATTTATTTGACACTCGATGATGTTGTGCCTAATGACCCGGTATACAGGCCTTTTTTTATGGAGGATGAAGAAATAAAATGCCAGACTCAAGAACTAATTTTGAAGGGCCACATTAGACCAAGCTCCTAATATTGCGAGAGCCCATTTTTTCTAGTACAGAAGAAGGATCAAACACAATGACTTTGTATTGATTATAGGGCCCTAAACAAGATCACTATCAAGAACTGGTACACAATCCCTAGGATTGATGATCTTATCGATCAACTCAAGGGAGCCACATTTTTCAGTAATATTGTTATGAAGTCAAGCTACAATGAGGTGTCGATTGAGAAAATTGATGTATGGAAGACAACCTTGAAGTCCAAAGAAGGTCTCTTCGAGTGGTTAGTCATGCCTTTCAACTTGACTAATTCCCTAGCCACATTCATGTAGATGATGGATGATATATTGGGACCATTCACAAACTCCTTTGTGGTCATATATCTAGATGACATCCTCATTTTTAGCAAAACCTGGGAGGAACATTTGGACCACATTCAACAAGTCTTGGGCACCCTGCAACAACACAAGTTATATGCCAATTTGGAGAAGTGTTCCTTCAACATGTAGAGAATCCAATCTAGGATACATCGTGGATGAGCAGGGTGTGCATGTGGATCCAACCAAGATCCAAGTCATCCGCGATTGGCTGGCCTCGAAGGCACTGACCGAGCTCTGCAGCTTCTTAGGCCTCACAAAATTCTACTGCAAGTTTAGGTTGGGTTTCTCTCATATCGCTTGTGCCCTAAGCTAGGTGACCAAGGGTGGAGTGAAGGCCAAGTTTGTTTGGACTGTGTCCCAACATAAATCATTCGAGGATTTGAAATTCTACCTTTGCTCAACGCCAATTCTGATTATAATAGACCTACAACATCCATTTGATATTGAGACATATGATTCAAATTATGTTATCAATGGAGTACTTATTCAACATGGACATTTGGTGGCTTATCATAATTAAACACTATTTGATTCTATGTGCAAATACCCCACCTATTCCAAAGACATGTACTCCATTATGTAGGCATGTTGACAGTGGAAGCATTACATTCTTGGGAAGGAAACAATCATCCACATTGATCACATGTCTATGCATCTCATGTAGACACAAGGAAAGTAACAAAATGATCTTCATTAGAAGTGGTCCATGTACCTGCAACAATTCCACTTGAACATCAAGTACAAGAGGGGAAACATAAACCATGTCGTATATTACCTCAGTCGACCACTGATTGTGGCACTAACCACAATTCTTAACTCCTATGGGCATGAGATGTCTGGGTGGCCACAATTATACAATAGTGACTCAGACTTTTCTACTACCTATCAAACATTAAACACAACCAAACCAATTCCATACTTTCATCTCCAGGAATGACTGTTATGCCATCTAAGCCATCTTTGTGTTCGTTCAAGTGAGCATGCAAGGCTTATCTGGGAATCTCATTATAGTCAGGTGGAAGGAAACTTTTGTTTGGAAAAAATAGTGGCAGTAATGCAAAATCATTTTTATTGACTGAAGGTTCGACAAGATGTCTGCTAGTACATCAGATCTTACACTGCTTGCACCAATGCCACACCCGTCATTAAGAAATAGGGCATGTACACCACTCTTCCTAATCCTGATAGGACTTGGGAGTCTATCTCCATGGATTACATGTTTGGTCTACCTTCAAACAAGCTTGGGAACGACTGTGTCTTCCAGGTCGTTGATCAATTCTCTAAGATGGTAGTTTTGGAACTGTTATCCCTAGTTTTTGGATAACTAAGGAGATTACATCTCGAGGCCCTCGGATTGCAGATATGGAGTGTTGAGAGGCCACATGACCAAAAATATCATTTTTGCACAGCCATAGACCCGCATTGCCACCATAGTGATCCAACACTTGGTCATCGTCCACACCAACTTGCCACCACAAGTCACTTGGGTCTTGCTCCATGCGATACAATTCAAGTATGATGTTGGGTATCATTTTAATATTTGAGGCATTCTAGCTTGTGTATCAAAGGTCATTTTTTTTATTATGAGACATTTTCTTTGGAAACTATGTCTTTTACCTTTTTTAAATGTTGGTGGTTTGCTTGGGGAACTCAAGTAGATGGTCACCCTTAGGATGGCGTGTTTATGGGAGATTCCTTTGATGAGTCATCGTGTCACTCCCAACCATACTTACCACTTTCCGTCATTATTTCCCCTCATGACATCATCTTTTGGGATTTTGGGGTAGATTGACCTTAGAAGGGACCATTCCTCATTTCATGGGAAGAAGGGGTTAAAGGCCTAGAGGGGAGTTAGATGGAAAAATATAAAATCCTAATGAAAGAACCTTCCATATGCTTCACCCAGAGGATTTTGAGAAAGAAATGAAAATATTATATGTAAGAAAATAAGGACCCCATGAAAAGAATAAAGAAAGACGCTTAAAGGATCAATTGAGGATAGGGGGTCTCATCATGAGCCAACTTATCACGTCCATGGGTATCTAACGGTATGACGTAACCATTTTTAGCCATCACACCAGGGTAATGGATCTCAGTTGTATGGCTGAGGGAAAGTGGGTCTCATCACAAGTCAACCTTCTCATTTCCGTGAAAATACTTATGGGTGACATTGTCGATATCTGGTCACCACACTAGGGCAGTGGCCTCCAACTCACCCTATGCTATATTGAAGTCAAATACAAATAAAGAAAGATAAAAGGCAATTGACGAGCTTGGAAAAAATGCATTATGGACGAAGGTGTGACACACTCTCCACAAAGGGTCCCATAAAGGACATACTATGGACCCTTGCATATCATGAACCCCATACCCATTGAGTACTTCCCCCATCTATTCCATTTCATACACAAGACTTAGATAGGGTTGTTCCTAGACTTAGGGGATTTCATCCATTGAAAAGAAGTACCATGCCAACCCACCCACAACCAAAATTGGCAAAACATCTAGTTTCTTAAGCACATTTTGTATGATGTAGTCCTGGTATATATGCTTTAATGGATCTTTTATTGACTTGATTCACTCATCATGATTCTTTGACTTGAGATCATTGGAGGGCATATCCATTTGTCTTGCAGGTACAGGTTGGTGGCCAGTTTTGGAAGAACAATCCTAGCTTGGGCTTCCATGAGGGAAAGCAGCCCAAAGGATGGATGAAATAGGCCCACATGCCAGACAACAAAGAGATGCTTTCAGAGGCTTAGGAGACAACTAGATAGATATATCCCACCCTTTGCATGTCAAACGACTTTCCCATAAGGGGAACAATGTCACTCCCTAGGGGCTTGACGTCACTTTTGAGTGGTATATGGTGGTTGATAATGAATCAGAGCATGACACATGGAATTTTGAGGTGGAGAGGCTCTGGATGATTGTCAGATGGCTTTTGGAGGCCCTACTTTGCATCCCAACTCCAACGACTTGCTCGATTTGCCAAAACGTCCTCCTTCAAAGGATGACGTCACCTTTGTTTTAGGGTTTTCTTTGTGCAAAAATGAAATTAAAGTGAATTATTTAATATTATTTTGTAAAAGGGGAAAGATTAGGGTTGTTGACCCCTAATATTGTGTTTTCCCTAATATTATGTGGACAAACTATGTTAGCTACATTTTGTATAAATAGAGATTCTAAGATTCTAAGTTCTCATTTTGACATAACATAACTCTCCATTGTGAGAGGCTCTTGGACTGAAATTTTCGCTACACTTGGAGTATTTTTCCTCTTGTGCTTTTGTTTATGGCTATGTCTTGGTTATGGTTGATGGAGATGGTGCACTAGCCTTGGAAGGCTTTCTTCACTGCTTTTTGGTGGGTAGTTTAGCTTTTATTACCTTTTTAATGCTTGAAGGTGCCATTTATTTCATTGTATTATCATTTGTACAAGTTAAAGGTTCTATTTTCTTGAGCCAAGTAGGGAGTATAAGGGCATACACCCCTACTTGTGTTTCCACCATTTTATTTCTAAGAGAATATTGCTTCATAAGGGTTTACTAAGAGGAGTATAATTGCATACACCCTCCTAGTTGAAACCCTAGCTAAGAGAAGCTTTCCTTGGGGAGTAAAAGAG